>JAMBLF010000420.1:0-278899 GCA_030578115.1 Leucoptera coffeella
ACGTCTTTAATAGCCACCGGCAAGTTTGCGTCTTTGATTAAGGATTGACTAGTAAATATAGGAGAATCTCTTTTAATTTGCCGGTTTACGTTGGCTGAACTTTGATTTTTGCTGGTAAGGTTATTAGACTGCCGCTGGCTATCAATTTTCTTCAAAACATCACGCCTATTCAAATCGTTAGGTTGCTTAATTGTGTTCGTATTCGTTGTAGAAACCTTGGTTTCTTTAATTTTATTCAAGTAGGCTTGTTTATTTGCTTCAGTCCACTTTCCAAAAGGCACCGCGTTATTGATGAGCTTCGGTTTGTTATCTGTGAGGCTGAAACCGCTCGCGAAAGCTTCTCTTTTATCATGTACTCCAAGTAAAGATTTTGTTGGCAAAGCTTTGGCAATATCACTTGAGTTTCTTATTATAAGAGCCCGACTAGCCAACTTATCAATAAAATCACTGTTTGATTTCTTGTTAACCGAGGCATTGCTCTCTAATCTATTAAAATGGTCGACTGATTTATTAGAAATTGGATGTATTTCAGTAATAGAATTCAGTTTGCCGTATTCTGGCTTTTCTTCTGAATTGTAAGTTGCATTATAACTATAATTAGGTTTGTTGCTTTTGGCTTTCACTTCATTGACACTGTACGGAAGCATTTTATCTTCTAATATGGTCACCTTTTCCTTTGGAGGATTCTCCATTTTGGACAGGTTCGTGGGACCAGATTGAAACGTGATCGCTTTAGTTTGAGGATAAAATGTATCTGCATTGTTTGTTGCCATTTTAGCTGGATGTGTAACAGTTTTGTGCTCCACCGGCTGAGGTATTATAGTTATATTTTTAGAAACATCCACCGCACCACAATTTGCTATGTTTAGAGGGGGTTCCTTGGTCATGTTGCGAGCGGAGTATACTTTAAACGATGACATGTGTTTTGTTTTATCGAGTTTTTCTGGTAAAGTTGACGAATCTTTTAATATTGGTTGGTGTGCCACTGGTATGTGACTTACAAATGGTATAGGTTTATCATTATTTATTCCAGAAGCTTTATGGTTGTCTTCTATTTCTTTAGCAGGTTGGGGTGCCTTATAAGATTGAAACGCACTAGATTTTAGTAAATTGTCTGAGGCAATAATTGTATCTGGTAATTTAGTTTGCTCATCAGACGTTTTTGATACGGGCAAAGTGGGTGCTTTTATTGGACTCAAAGGTAGTTTTTGAATATTTTCTTGCTTTGACACAGCAGTTTTATATTTCATTGCCTCAAATATAGAAGATTCGGCTGCAGGCCTTTTAGCTTCCAGCAAAGGTTGGGGATCTTTTTCTTTGGTCATTTCTTTATAAAAGTCTAATCCTACCGAAATAGGTTTAGGTGGCTTCGCTTGTTCTTTAGCACCAGAGAGTAGGTTTGTAGATACACTCGTAAATGGCTTTATAGGTAAATGCGAGACATTCAATTGGGAAGCGTCCTTTGAATCGCTTATTTTAATAGAATCCGGTTTTAGTTCACTTGTTACTGCTGATATATGTTCACTAGTTTTAACCAACGCGTTATTTACGTTATCTTCTTTCTGTAATGTTGGTTTATCTACAGAATCGTTTGGTTTTATTGAATCAACATTTTCTGATGGAGTTGATATCTCTAGGTCTTTTACAATAGCTTTTGGTTCAGGAGCTAGTTTATCAATGGTAGATAATGAGTGATTTGGTAGTTGAGATTCAGCGGTCGGTTTGGAACTTTCAGGAATCTCAACTTCAATTACTTTAACTTCATCAGTCTTAGCAGGATTTACCAAAATTGTTGAAGATTCTTCTGCAAGGTTTTCAGAAGTATTGTCCGCTTGTAATTTACTTTCAGATGCACTCTGATCTTCATCTGAAACACTTTTTGGCTTAGATTCTTCTAAGGGCTGAGTACATGTTTGAATATTTTTACTTATATCAGATTCACTGGAATCTGTCGACTGAACAGTATCAACGTTGTATTTAACATCCGTTGAGGGCGTAACAATTTCCAGTGGCTCTTTTACCGATACCAATTCTTCTGTTGACGGCTTTACTGTACCAACTAGCTCTTTTACCGGTACCAATTCTTTGGCTTCCTCAGAAGCTTTACTACTCAATATATCATCTTTTTTAATACCTATATGTGATAATGCGAATAGCTCCGGCATAACCTTCGCTGGTTTTAAAGTTTTCTCAATTGGACTCTGATTGGCTATGTCAAGGGTGTCCGAAGGCGTTATTGGTTTTGATTCATTGTCTGTTATTTCCTTTGCTTCTTTACTACTATCGACATTATCCTCTTTATTTATAGATACGATTGGTTCCGTGTCTAATAATTTAGAGGGATTCTCAGTGTCATTTTGTACATTATCAACAGTAGGAATAGCGGTTTTATCGCTTTTTACTGACGCGATACATAATGCCTCATTTTCAGGTTTTGGCGTTTCCTTTGAATCGTCCAATACTGGCGATTTACATTTAGTATCTTCAGGCAGACTTTGTTCATTATTTTTATCAGAAATAGTCGTACATTCAGGACTAGGGCCTTCCACTCGATCGTTATTTTTATTTGGCTCCGTGACACAGTCCTGATTATCTGTAGTTGGCAATGAACTGTCAGTTGTTTCTGTATTTTTAGGTTCTTCGCTTACATTTAAAGCCTTTTCCTGACTAAGTATTTTCACTTCATCTTGTGGCTTGGGACACGTCAAACTTGACTGTCCAAGAACCTCGTTTATACACTCAGACATAGCTGAAACTATGTCACTTTTATTAGTGTCTTCAATGGTTTCATCTGTTTTTATTTGACTATCATCTACACTCGTTTCTTTAGAGCTTGTTGGAATAATATCTTTTGTCTCTCCTTCTGTTTGATTTAGTTGTTCTGTAATCGTTTTCTCTGAAACATCATCTTTTTGTAACGGCTTAGTTGTATTTTCTATTGGTTTACAGCTTTCCGTATTAACCTCAATGGTCTTCTTAGCATTATCGGAATGTCTGTTAGGTTGCAGATGTTGGTCGACCAAAGTTTTCGTTAAAGGTATACCCTCCTTACTAGGTGTTGAATGATATGTCATATGGGTGATACTAGCTGTCAATGGAGACTTTCTGGCGTCACTTGCAGCCTTCTCACATTTATCTGGTAAAACGTTACATGCCTCTTTAATGTCCGTTTTCAGTATTGCATTCGTAACATTTTTCTCACTAGGTGGATGCTGAGATCTAATATTACTTGTTGGCGATGTCACTTTGTTTATATCAACTATGGGGAGATGTGAAGTCTTCTCCAATCTATCCTTCTTTATTGGCTGTAATCAAAAAATACATTTGTATAAAAACAGACGACATCCAGATTCACAAGATTACCTTAATAATTATAGAATGTGATGAGATATTATGTATGTGTGTAGAATGTGATAAGAACATCAAAAGAACCATACTATTGTATTGTAGGTCATTGCAATCATTTTTGTTTTCATAACAATGTCTTGAAAATTAAGAGATAGGAATAATCTTTAACTAATACACACTCTCATTTCTCATTTATTACATATTAATTATTATTCATCAGATTAAAACTGTTGCTAAGTTCAAAAATATAAGAATTTAGGAATATTATTGATAAAGGCTACCCTATTTTCCTAAAATATATAACCATAACATTTGCTTGCTTCTTAATAAACAATGACAATATGCCTATATTTTTATAATTACAGAATAACATCAATACTTAGATTTAAGAATCATAATATAAAATACTTACAGCATCCTTTGGCACTTCTACTTCAATTTCTTCATAGATTTCTAAGTTTTCTTCACCATTCTCTCTGTAAGACAATTAAAACATACTTAAGTACTATGCACCTTCTTAACTGCAGTTTAGAAATCAAAAGGTAAATTTATTATAATTTTAGAAATCAATCACATTTTTTAATATATGGCATCTACATTCACAACCAACCCTTGCAGGGTAATCAAAGATTCAAGAATCAATCTCTTTAACAGCATTGTAGTTGTTTAGTAATTTCCATTCAGTTTGTAATGAGGAAATAGTGTTCTTTTCCAGTGGGTGCTTGTAGTACAAAAAATTAATAAAACAGTCATACATACCAACAAGTACTTATGACATGGTAATTATTTATATTTCTACATCAAATAGTAGTATTACTACTAAGACTAATACTGCCATAACTATTAAATAAATAATTATATAGTGGATGTGACTAAGGTTATGCATCTAAAGATTCTTTATCAAAGTTTAATCCCCATCCAGATTGAATGGGTAATAAATACTCTGTGTTTGTAAATGGTAACATGGTAAACTGTGAGACACAGCAAGGGTTAATGAAAACATAATACATGAAAACGTATGTTGAAATATGTTACTCTAGAGTATGTGTATGTCTGTTACTCAAGAGGTAGTAACAATAATGGTTTGTCATTTATTTGTTTGTAAAGTAAAATATAGTGCTTTTGATGTCTATGCTACTCAAATCTTATAATTCCTAGTGACTATTTAAAATTTATATGTATGTACAAAGGCAAATGAATTTTTCCATGAATAAAATGATCATGCAACAAATTTTAAGCTTTCCCTACATACTGTTGTTGTTTTAATTAATTACACTTAGGAGTATAAGTAAACTTTTATATGCTCATATATTATGTTCATACGCAATGCTTACTAGAGAAATTTATTTTGCAAAATTCAGTTTTACATTTAAAAGCCCAAAATCAAATTTTACTGTAATATAGTCTCAATAACATTTACGTATTGTAACTTAATTTAAAATCACTTTTGTTAAAATTATAAGAAATTACTATTTCAGAGACAGAGTAACTGAATTACTAAAAAGTAGTACTCACCGAACTTTAAGGAACTTAAAACTAGGTTGTTTCTCAGTTTCTATTATCTGGATAGCTGCCAATTTGACTCTTTCGTCTTCCTTCCTATACAAGTATAGACCATTTCCAATGTCAATGGCATCAACATTATTCCCGTTTATTTGCAACACTACTTCTGAATCGCGACTTGGTAACATATTCACAATGCTGTCTTCTGGTGTAAGTTTCTCATTCTCCTGGCTCAGTTTCTCATCTTCACAATTTTTATCTTCAATTTCCTCAATGGCATTGTCATCAATGACTAAATCATTTCCATCATGAGAACTCTCATTGTCATCAAATATGTCTACGCCACCATCCAAGATATTGGCTGCCTCAATTTGTTTACCAATTTTGAAATCATCCTTAGCTCCTATTGGGGATAGTTTAGATATCAAGGCTTCTGTTACTGTAATGCTGGTGTCGATAGAGGTGTTAGGAGTGGCTGAGTCCTTATCAGGTGACAAGCTAAATGAATTATCATCATCAGTGAATGAGAAGCACTTGCTGTTGTCTTCAGCAGTAAAGTAAGCCTCGCTGGTATCTAAACTTGAGTCCCTCGAACCACCAGGCTCGGTCCTCAATTGATTCAATCTATCCATTTCCGTGCTTCATCTACAATCAAAAACAACGAAAAAAATAATTATCTCATCATTATTTAAGGTATGGTACCGAACAAAAATTTTTAATGATTCGAATGCACATTTCTTCACGTAAAAATAGCAAGCGCTGATCGAAATTATCACCTAGGTCAATAGCAAAACGGTGAATTATGTACTATACTGTAAACTATTTAGTAGAACACAAACGATAATGAAATCGTTCGTGACACTTAACTGTAAACATCAAATAAATAGGTAATTACCAATGAAATCTGAAGAATCAAGTGTGTCGATAAAATAATTAAACAGAAATAAAATATCTGTTTGATGTAAAAATATCGAATATTTCATAAAAACAAAATTTAACACAACACAAAAACACACCACAGTCAAAGATGGACGCAAATGACAATGTGACCACATTAAATAATTGTATGGTGATAAAAAGTTTATAATGTAATTTTTTAGGTAGGTAATTGTGCAAAATGCA
The DNA here is from genome assembly GCA_030578115.1 of Leucoptera coffeella. Lineage (NCBI taxonomy): Eukaryota > Metazoa > Arthropoda > Insecta > Lepidoptera > Lyonetiidae > Leucoptera > Leucoptera coffeella. The sequence continues at coordinate 5,974 of JAMBLF010000420.1, forward strand.
AATAAAGTGCTTTTTATCTTTAACAACTTACAAATACCAACATAAATTACGATTAAACAATAAATTCAGTGAATCTTATTGTGTGATGATGTGAACGATAATCTGAAACAAATATACCGATCTTAGAAATCTTCTTTTCTGAAAAATAAAATTTGATAATTAATGTTATTTTTGTTTACTGCATCCTCTAATAAACCATGGTGTTTTATATCTATTTGTTCGGCAAGCTAAATGTGTTTGAGAGTCAGATAAGCCAAATTTATCAGGGGTGTTCTCAATTAATTCTTGAATAAAGAAACTAAGAATAATTAGAGCCAAGTGTAGCAGAAAACCCTAAAACAAATAATATACTTCTATGTTATGAAATACGTGTTTCAAGCGTGGCTTAGAATTAAATCACTTTAAAAAAAGTTCAAATAATCTTTTAAATAGTAACAAATATTCAAGTAATTTCGATCTAAAAGACATGTGATAGCCGATAGGCCATCATAGCACAGGACCCAATTTTGCACTAGGTAAAAATATACTCTATCTAATAATTATGAATATGTTGTTTTTATTAACTGAATTTAAGCTTCGGAAATCAATTAGTGTAATGAGCTCCTATTGCTAGCAATCTCTGTGTCTTGATGTTTGTCACTTGTCAGTCAACCAACATGTTATTTCTGTTCATGTTTGGATTGTTGTCTGTGGTTGTTTGTTTGCGATTTGAGAATCGGTTTAGTTCGAATTGGTTTAAAAATTTAACTTTCCACTAACTTCTTTATATTTTCAGTATAGGACACGGTTCTTGAGAGCATTTATTTTATATATTCATTTTACTATTTGATTGAGTAACAGAGCACATTGGTGAATTATATTATTCGGTAAGAATGGCGCCAAGGGGAACTCCACAATCAACGCCTGAAGTTATTGCAAAATTAAGACCAAATATACATAGTAACGTGAAGTCTATTAATTCTATGACTTCTAAAAAATCTAAGGAGGAAGTTATCAAAGGTAATATTATAATGTAATATCTACGCATTTCAAGTACCCATGAGCAGCCATGAGTAGAGATCCCGCCACATAAGGTGGCAGTAGCCAAACTTGGAACTAAATTTGACGTTACCGCCATTGCGTGTTATTTTGTATGAAAGGTAAATTTAGTATTACCAGCGTTGTGTTTTTTGCCCCACTCTTTGTAATTTTTATGTTTGTTAAGGGTGATTATAATAAATTGATTTCCGGAGTTTCTTGTTAGTTCTTCTCCAAGCTAGGGTCTCCGCTGATCTAACCTCGGTAAAAAATATGTAAAGACAATGCTCAGTGCCATGTTTGAAATAATAGTTTTAAGAGATTCGCGATTTATACTCATGATATAAGATATAAGGGTGTGTATAAGATTGATTGCAGCTGTGGGAAATCCTACGTCGAACACACTAAACGGTCTATTGCGGACAGAGTGAAGGAACATATAATATATGTAATATATAATAAAAAGGATAAGTCCCGTTAATTATTAATCATGTTTGAAATAGTTTAATAAACTATATTTTGACTTTGATATATTAATTTGTTTTATTTGAGTTTATAGCTCTGCAACCAAAGACCGTTACAAAATGAAACCTATAATGTATCGAGCCGTACGGCACAGTGAGTGCTAGTTTTGGCGTGTTTACTGGTAACACTGAATTACGCGACTGTGGCGACGCCTCCAACTGCCACCTTATGTGGCGGGATCTCTAATTTTAATGTTAGAGTACCCGCTACATAAGGTGGCAGTTAGAGGCGTCCGCCACAGTCGCGTAATCCAGTGTTGCCAGTAAACACGCCAAAACTAGCACTCACTGTGCCATACGGCTCGATACATTATATTGAGGTTTCATTTGTAACGATCTTGGTTGCAGAGCTATAAACTCAAATAAAACAAATTAATATACCAAAGTCAAAAGTCAAAATATTTTTATTCAAAATAGGCCCTATCATAAGCTCTCTTTGAAAGTTATTTTATGATCTAAGTACAAATTAAAAAAAGTATATATTGACAAAAGGAATATATATGAGTGAAGTGGAAGGGCGGTTACGTAGGGGCCGGCCTAATAAGACATATATGTAACAGTCAGATAGACGCTATATTGAAAAAAGGTGACGTTAGGAGTACGTAGAGAATGTATGAATGTCAATGAAGTGAAAGTGGTCTGTCAGGATCGGGACAAATGGGGATCCGTGATCTCTGCCTACCCCTCTACAGGGAATCAGGCGTGATGTGTATGTATGTATGTAAAAAAAACTATTTCAAAACATGGCACTGAGCATTGTCTTTACCTATTTTTACCGAGGTTAGTTCACCCAACCATTTCGGCTGCTCAAGATGCCACGTCATGAAGACCACGACCGCTCTGATAAGAGCGTAACGATTGAGAAGAAGAAGTTCAGCGGAGACCCTTGGAGAAGAACTAACAAGAAACTCCAGAAATCAATTTATTATAATCGCCCTTAACAAACATAAAAATTACAAAGAGTGGGCAAAAAACACAACGCTGGTAATACTAAATTTACCTTTCATACAAAATAACACGCAATGGCGGAAACGTCAAATTTAGTTCCAAGTTTGGCTACTGCCACCTTATGTGGCGGGTACTCTATTACTATTCATATACCACTAAATTATTACAAGCACATGTATGGCTAACAGATGTTCGCTCTGATGACGAATTCATTAGAAATACTTTTAATTTTAAAACATAATACTGAAACCACATCTGGTTTTAATATTCAATAAACGACGTTGTATGAATGACAAATTTGCTATGTATATTTTCTCAATAACTGCTGAGTGCGGCTGTCAATGAGTAAAAAGTGGTTTGTCAGGATCGTGACAAATGGTGGTTTGGGAACCTTTGATAGGGAATGTACTTTCTTTATGTAGATGTGTATCTACATTTTGAAGAAGCCTCATGGTAAACCCATAGCACATTTTTATCGAATGGACCAGTAATGTTACTAATTTTATCGTTCACTATGTTCCAGGTTCTATTATAAATTCAACTGGTTTAAAAAGAATGAGGTCATTGACAGTACCTAATAATAAAGGTAATTATCATATAATAATTGAAAAAATAAACTTAATTGTTATAAAAATATCTGATTAATACTAGTGCATTTTATAAGCAGTTTCCAATCTTGTAAAATGATGTACCTTAAAAAGTGACCTGATTATTTATGATTATTGATCACCTTGATTCTTTCCTCTCCTTAAAGGGATTAAAGTATATAAATATATATTTATGTAGCTTCTGAAACATTAATTTTAATCCTTATAATGCCATAAATTTCAGCTACAGCAAAACCATTGAATCAGTGTCCTAAGACGCAGCAGAAAATATTGGCAACACCGAGAGCTAAGGAAAACAAGCCAGTACAAGCAGAGAGTGTGACTAAAAGTGGCAAGAAAACCTGGAAGAAGAGACCTAAACCAGCTCATTCCGGAGTTCCTGTGCCAGAAAAGATGAAAAAGTTGATCAATAAGTACCTTAATGATAATGATGACTTGAAAATGTAACATATATGATAGCCATGTGACTTAGTACTCTTACATAGAGTTGTATCTTTATTGAAAGTTAAATGTCTGTATGGTTAATGTGTGAATGAGTGTAAAAAAGGTTATATGTACATATGTAATGGCCAAAACAATGTAACAATGGATAATGACAATGATTCTGTAGTTTATTTGAATTAGACAAATAAATTTTATGTAGATTCATTTGTGATTTGAGATTTTAAGTTAAAACAAGATTATGCTTAATAATATTGACACCTTCAGTGATATACAGTGGATTTCATTTATTACGACCTTGGTTGTAGCGACCATTCGTCTATAGCAACTTTAAATCTAAGTCCCTTGAATTAAAGCATACTTTAGTATGTGCAAACATATGGCTATAGCGACTTTGGACGTAACGTCGAGTTTGGCTGTAGCGACTGTTTTTATCAAATAGTTTGTAATAGTCTTTGAAATCCCATGCAGATGTTGCGACGGGGTCGCCGCGCCAAAGACACAAAAAAGCTTTCTAATCTTTTGTTTACATTCGCACAGATGGTCAGCACACTTTACTTTTTGTTTATAGATATCAGCTAGGTAATTAAGTAGGTAAGGGTGAATGTTTCTAAGTAAAATTGGTTCAGATACAAATTGTTATTCAGAGTAGCAAATGTGATAAGTATGGCTCCTAGATGCATGTTTACTGTTAAAGAAATGGCGGAAATTATATCAAAATTGAAAAATACTGCTAACAATGCTTTTTTACACAAAGATTACAAGTGTCTGATTTAATAATATCTACCATTTGGAAAAACCATGCTAAAATATTACAGTGATTTGAGTCCGAATCATTAAAAATGAAGACACATCAAGACGTTGAAAAAGCCCTTATAGTTGCCCTTGGCTCAAAGCTATATTTATGTTTAACAATTTATGAATACAAACCATATACAGGTACACGTCTGTATCTTTTTGCCTTTGCATGTAACGACGAAATAACAGTGGTCCCTTCACGGTCGTTTTATACGAAATCCACTGTATTTTAATATTACAGAAGCAGAGTAATTTCTAAGGTACTGAATTTTAAATGTACCTTATGTTAATGCTTATATCACAGGATTTGCTTGTGCAAAGTAAAAATATCTTACTTCTCTTATAATATTTCAACTTGTTTATGTGTCTTTTAATGTATTTATTGTGTAGGCAGTTTTTTATTCTTTGTATTGTAATTTCCTTATGTAGTGTACATTGAATTTTTACTTAAAACTTAATTTCAAACTTTGATACATACTATAAAATAATTATGTTTCATTATGTACATGGACATTACCTTAATGTGTAACTAAATATTCTCTGTTCTCTGTAAGTTTCTTCTGATTAAATGAAGTATTTCTAGTTGTTCCTTAGAACTGGTCGAGTTAGTTTGAGGAAGAGATGATTCTGAATATAGCATTTAAATTTACAAAATGTGCAATGCACACATAATAAACAAGTAAATATATCTCAATAATAACTTTTCATAAGATTAAAATAATTTATCTATGTCATCAATAATTAATTATTATACATATATAATGCAGAATATATTTATTTGTTTATTTTGAGACATTTAAATTGATAACTTTACATGAAAGTTTTATTTTTGGTTTCATTTGTTGTTTTATATTTAAACATTGATGAGAAACTAAATATGAAACTTTCATTTATATTAATCCATGTCTGAGTCTTCTCAGGTTTTTAAATAGCCCGAAGGTTACAGCATTTATTAATGGTAGCAGTTTTATGGCTACATTTAGTTTTGTAAGAATTTAGTATTTTAGAAAATGACTGATGTGTACAAGTTTATTATGTATACTTATAATTATTGTATTTGTAACTTTTAGATTTAATGACTAGTAGTTTAGTTGAATATAGCATTTAAAAGTCGGTTTGATTATGATTACATGAATGAGTTTGATAAATCTGTTCTTATTTTGCACCATTTTGTTTTACGATGCACTTTGGGCGTTATGTTACGCCACGTCAAATTACTTCCTTATTTCAACCATATATCTGCATTATTGTAGAATGTGTGTACTAGCAGAGAATCTATAATAATTCATATGTACATAGCTTTTACGAGATAGTCACAATCTTGAGATTAAGACCTGCATACACTTACCACCCATTTTCCTACACAGAGGGATTAACTATCTAATATATATAATAAATCTACTATATGCTATATATCTAACATATATAGCATATAGTAGATTTATTTTTTTAGCGAAAACCAGGATTTTAGTGCCTCATGAATGCCTTCGAAATTTCGGAGATGGGTATTCAAGCCTGGGAATACCCCAAAGTCCTGAAGCAAATGTTTATTTTTATTAAGACTATATGGAGTTCGCCCCTCCCTCCATCCCTCGGGATAGATGATTGTCAATGCCTTTATACGGAGATATAGTTTACAGCCTATCGTTTTGGGTACTGTATGCAATACATTCATCAAATATGTGTTCGCAGTTTTAACTCTTTTTTAATATTTTTGATCATCGGAATTTACAATAATTTTAATAAATCCTGTAACGTAATTTCAGCAAAATCTTGATATTCAAGTTGTTTAGGCTAATTACGAGCAGCACAATTGATTTTGTTATTTAAAAAAATAGTTAAGTAAGTACCAAATACAATATTTAACAACGAATCTACTTCGTCAGTCTATCTAGACAACTATTACACCATTATTTAATTTCTTATACTGCTTAACGAATCCATAACTTATAGAATTATTAAATTTAGTCTTAATACCTGTATACTTTATTCTACAATACTTAGTACATGCTCGTGAAAAGTGGATGCAACTAAATTTATTTTTGATCCTTTAATATGATTCCAAATATATAAAATTCTTAATATTATGTCACAATAGCATCCGTTGACCTTACTTCACCAGTTCGAAGTCCAGAAGATTCTGTGGCGTCTTCGCCGGCGTCCAAATTTAAATTTAGGAGCCGCGAAGCCCTACGTGACCCTACTATCAATGCACGAAATAGAACTCGTAAATTTATAGCCTGTAAATAATACATGTCAAGTCATAAATAACATTGCCTTAACATCAAAAGCTGCATTTGTCTACCTAATTATAATGTATAAATTATGGCACGATTAGCATACTGTTCCTGATTTATTACATCGGTACGTTATATTGATAGATTGCATCATAGGAAAAATAATGTATATTATGATGAAAATCAAATTCCTTTTTTGTAATTTTACTGAAAATGGCACTATGGGAAGCGCGTATATATAACATCATAACGATAATGTACATACTATACTATAAACTTACGGGTTTTTTCTCCATACTCCGTTCCCTTATCACATCCATTTCACCTAATAAACAAAATAATAGACAAAGAGAAAATAAATATAGTACATAACCACATCCGCTTCGTACTAAAATCTATCCTGTACGAAGGCAGGCAATGAGACCTTTTCTATAATATTTATAGCTTATTTCATATATAGACTTTCTACATACATACACATCACGCCTGATTCCCTGTAGAGGGGTAGGCAGAGATCACGGATCCCCATTTGTCTCGATCCTGACACACCACTTTCGCTTCATTTACAGTCATACATCTTCTCATAAACTCACTGCGGTTATAATATGTACTCCTAACGTCACCTTTTTTCAATATAGCGTCTATGTGACTGTTATATGTCATATTAGGCCGGCCCCTACGTAACCGCCCTTCCACTTCACTCATATACATATATTGCTTTTGTCAATCTGCTATCATTCATCCGCATAAAATGTCGAAACCATCGAAGCATGCTCTTTTCAATCTTAGTCACTACATCTTCTTTCAAACCGCAACATTTCTTATATATAGTTATTTAGAAAGTACCTAGTAATTAATTTTTTTTTCAGAAAAGCCAAGGACAAATGTGTTCACGACTATTAACCTTTACGGGGTCGTTAGAGGTTCAAGTTTTCATTTCCGCAATCGTGGAGATAGATCCTATGACCATCTCGAACCCACGCGTTGATGTTCAGTGCACAATGTGACAAGTGGTAAGCCATGTCGCCATTTACAATCAATAATCACTAACTATTACTTTTTCGGAAAACTGTTAGGTTTCCTCACGACGCTATCCCTCACTGTTAATTGAATTATAACATAACCAACTAATAGGTAGTCCTTTCTGCATTTATCCAGATTAGATCTAGGAATAACATTATTAAACCTAGGATATTACGTCAATGTCGATCATTGGTCCGTTGCTTATCGATAATATCTCGAGAACGCCTCAATCGACATGTTTAAACAACTGAGTACTTATAAATCAAATTAAGTTATCAATCAGTGTGTCCAAAATTATATTTATTACGCAAACCACGCCTTGTGATTGATTGACGTTATTCTATTTGTCGATTCCGAAGTACACGCCTTGCATTTTGATTAAAGGAACTATTGTAAAGAGCCTCTTGATTCCGTAAAGTATTTTTAATGGTTTAATTATTATTATTAGTTGTGGTATTTCAACCCTTCTTCTACCTTTTGAATAGTTTATATGATATTGGCATGTATTAAAGTGTAGTCTTACAAATATCGTCTAATACAAATTAAAATAGGAAGGCTTTCTAAATGTGAGACAACATGGGCATCAGTATCGTTAAAATTAAAAAAATATTTGTTTTGTATATAGCTCTAGGCTATTCGCGTTAAGTAAATAGTGACGTCATGATAATCAGAGGTTAAACTGGCCAATGAGACGTGAGTAAATGAGAAAACAAGTCACATTGACCAATCGCAGACATTCGTTGTCACGTCTCATTGGTCAAATCGTTTGGGTAATGATGACGTCACTATTTTCTTAACGCGAATACACTATTATAGGTACTTTCACATTTGATAGGTTAGCGACATCTAACGTAGGTATCCTAATAGGGTATCCAAGTGCTACTGATTTGGGCGTGGGAATTAATCTAGCAAGACGTAATCTCTTGAGATATGTATTTTAGGGAATATTCACGACAATGACTGTGGAGGCATCATCACATGAGGCACTGGCTAACTGAAGAAGCCTTTTGTATAAGACGCTTAGACCTAAACACCTTGGCCCCTAGAAAAGTAAAAACTCGATTCGAAATGTCAGTCTAATATGAAATGATATATGCATTCACTAAATGAAGCCAATGCGTATGTCAAGTTCATACATTTTGAATTTTTTCTTCTTAGCGTTTAGCCACTAGTATAGTAACTAATTGTTCTCGAAACACGCATTACTATTGCGACCTAAGGTACTTCATTTATCCATCCGCCAGAGTCTTGAATCCGTGATAGGTAGCGTTCCTTGCCATGACTTAGCTTATCAACTATTCAGGGGCCTTAGTCCACTAATGCTTTTTGCAAAATATCAGATCAGTAATAGTGTGAAGTTGGTAGTAGATTAGTGAAAATGACAAATTTTGCAATTTTTAAGCGAAATTTGATACTTGCCCATTTTAATGGTGTAATTTGACACTTTTGGTCATCCACTACCAACTTCACGTTATTAATGATCTGATATTGAACTGCGTTTGTGCTAAAACGCATTAGTAGACTTGTGCAGTAAGTTTGCAGTATTATGATTGAAATGTTCAACTTTCCATTTTATCATGCACGTTGAAACGTTGAATGATGATGTAAGTACTAATAAATGTTATAATAATTATATGAGGGAATACGTAATTGCTCACACTGTAGTAATGATAATTACATTTAGGTAAGAAATATCTATAATTTTGCGTGTTAAATCCATAATTGTCTGCAAATCCTCTTCTAATTATGATCGTGCCATTGATCTTTCAGTAACGATTTGCTTTGTTTATAGGTAGGCACTTGTTTCCGTCGATTTGCGGTAATTGGCGCTTTAAGGTCGCCATAGAGTAATACTAATCCTTTATTATTAAGAAAATTCTTATTTTTTTATTACATTGAATAAAACATTTAGATTAGAGTGAAATAAATACATTGCAGCACAGCAACAGAGCAGTAATTAGTGTATATTTTATAATTTACTTACCATACTTATTCTGAAGTAAAATCGGTTCCCACTTAATTCATCATCAGAAATGAAAGGTGGTGAGGTGTGGTCGACGTTGAAAGATACTAACCATTACTTACTATCACAGATTCCATGGATTGAAAAGATCATATACTGATAACAAAAGTATACGAACGAATCAAGCGCTAACTCTAATTACTTACCTGAAGCATGTATTCTTTTACGATGTATGCCAAAAGTTTTGGCACATCTTAAAAAAACTTCGTAAAGCCATGTGACGTCATTTCAATTGCATCTATAAATTTTAGTGGCCGTAAATGCCTCTCAAAATAAGCGTTTGGAGTCCCTTGTGACGTCAGACACTAGGCATCAATCCTTTTTATTACCCGACGTCTTCCAGAGTACAGGTCCTTTTGGGTCTGTTGGTACATATTCAAAAAGGATCTAGCCAAGTCTCGAGTAATGTATGAGCTTGTTCGGGGAATAAATTATGTGCTCCTCAACAAGGACAAAAATTTAAATAAAATACAATGGGTTTGTTATAAATCTGATTGGCGTTTATAAGTGCCTCAGTTTTTAAACTGCTATCGATAAGATTACATCTAATAATTAGTACTATTTTTCGGTTCAAATTTTTAAAGTTGTATAGTGTGATTAATTAAGTAAAATGAATAATCGTCAGTCCGTTGTTGTCTTCTTTTTAATGTGCTTAGGTAAGTTTGATAAATAAGCCGTCGAAAATAATACGTGCTTTTTACATTATTTCTTAAACGTGCAGTAACTACTTAATTTTAAACTAAATTTTATTTTTCCGTTAAATGTTTTTTTGATTACTAATTAATTGACACTATTTGTGTAAAAAAGTTAGTATTTGTAATAAAATCAAATAAGTAATAACAATATTTTGCTATCACTGAGTGTGTGTAAATATGACGTCACAAAAATAAGGCCATAACAAAAAAAAATTTACGTTTAATATAATTACATTATGTTTAAACAAAATTAATTTGTAATAAAACCATTTACATACATTTTCTTTTCATCATCGAAATACTTGAACCACATTTTCCCTAGCGCGGCTTTTTAATACACGAGACATTGGTATTAGTTAACAAAAAATATAATCATCTCGTGCCTTGTAAACCGTATTCAATTACGTCAATAATAAATGAACTTGCTCGCTTAGTGAACGCATAATATGATTTTATTCATGATGTCAAATCTTGGGAGACATGTATAAGAAAATTATTTTACAGACATTCATTGGCCTAGGTCTAATTTGGTAATTTTATAGCCTCTCTCTTTAAAAATAAAATAAATGAAACAGTAATTTATTACATACCACAGAACCGTATTAAATACTTGAAACGCATTAATTTATTTGTCATGCACTTTGATATTTTTTTCAATACTAATTAACTCGTATTACATAGTTTCAAGTATGTCACATATTTATTTTACGATTCCCGGCTGTTAACCATAACGCTAACCATTTCACGGGAAAAATCTTTTGATTGTTGTAACCGCTATCTTAGTTATAACAAAATACCAGATATATAGTTTCTCATTTTAACACGTATTATATAAATGTTATATAATCACCTAAGTAGATGGAAGGACAGTTTCGTGTCAGCCAATAATGGTAAAATTAGATGAGCCTACAATCGTTGAGTGTGTACAAAGAGATGTATAGATCAATGAAGCGAAAATGTTTTGTCACTCTCGAGACAAACAGCCTCGCTGTAGGGAAACAAGCTAGATATATGTATGTATATGTTAGTATTTCTCCTATAGGTGTATCAGTATCGGGTTGGGGCTACCGTCCTTCAGCACAAAGGAGGTGGTTCAAACAATATCCTTCTTGCGGCGGCCGACACCAGTCACCGATAGCCCTGTCACATAAGCAAGCCATACATATAGCGTTACCCGCTGTGGAATTAGTTGGGTATAACAATCTTCTACCGCAGCCCTTGTCTATAACGAATACTGGATATTCTGGTGAGTAGATAACAGTATTATATTAATATAAAGTATCATAAATCTAATACATCAATAAATGTGTTACGAATAAAAAAAAGACTTTGTTAAGATCCCATTGTCATGTATTATAATTACGTAACGTAACACTTAGAAGTATGAAAAGTAAGGATTCCCTTTGGGTTGATAAATTTTATCGTTATTAACGAATAAAATTAAAAATTAGAAAGATACTACACTTGAGTTAGATGACTGGAAGGAAAAGCATCTTTACTAACTTATATTTCAATGCCAAGGTAAACACTGACGACAATTCAAAGGTTAATGGGAGAAAATTATCGAATTGTGGTTTTGTTAAAGTTATTCCATATTCAATATTATTACATTTATATACCCGGTTATAGAACGTACTGTGGAAACAATATTTTTAATATAAATTTACCCGTACATTATACATTCTTGGCGTTGTGAACACGGCTAAAACTTTAGGCCAACCCAAAACTACGAAGTTCCCACTTTTTACAAGTGCCGGAAAAAAATATTAGTGTGGCATATAGGTGCCTATATTAGAGTCACTAGATTCAACTACTAATATCCAATATGATTATCATATTTCTATATCATACTCCATTTCAGTGTCACTCAAGGCCCCGAAATACTCCGAAGATGAACAAAAGAAAGGGTTTCGCCTGCCATACATATTCGGCGGCCCCCTGGACAATGAATACGAGTTTGAGGGCCTACACTTTCACTGGGGTGATAAGAACAACAGGGGTTCAGAGCACACCGTGAATGATGTGAGACTACCTTTAGAGATGCATATCATACACAGGAATAGGAAGTACGCGAGTGTAGCGGAAGCTTTGGAACACCCTGACGGATTGTGTGTTCTTGGCTTCTTTTTCCAGGTGAGTTGAGATTGTAATATACATACACATCACGCCAGTTTTCCTGTGTATTGGAGAGGTTAGAACACCACTTTCATAAGACAGTAAGGTTGTAATCATTTTCGTGAACATTGTTTGGCTGTATAGTGAGGATTAACTGTGACGGTTTTTGCTCTTTTAATACTAGTGTCAAAAGGTATATTGTAAATGTCTATAAGATATTTCATATAAATTCGTAAATGCCTTTAATAAGATAATATATATAAATGCCAATATAAAACACGCAGTTATGCTAAAGGTGTCTGTGGACATCTACGTTTCGTAGGTCCTGTTTACTCGTATACGAATGTGGCTACTCTATTAACAAATGTTTTTCCTATTTTGTGACTACTATTCGTTACTATATAAATATTTATTCAACATTTTATGTACTACTATAATATGTTTCCTTTCAGGTTGTAGAACATGACGCCAATCCCTTGGCGCCATTCACCAACAATTTGCCACTGGTAGAGATGTTCAACAGCACGTTCGAGCTTCCAAGGTCGTTTTCCTTAGCGTCGCTCATGCCAGAGTTGGATGTGGAAAGGTTCTATACGTACAAAGGTTCCCTCACCACCCCGCCGTGCGCTGAAGCTGTCATCTGGGTGGTTTTCCCTGACTCCATACCTTTAAATGTCAAGCAGGTGGGTTTCTTTTAAAGTCCCCCGTTGACCTACGAGAACGTGGGTTTTTGGCTATTTGTAAATAATTTCCGAAATTGTGTCAGCTTATCCTTTACACATACATGGCTTATCAAGCAGTGATAAATTAAATTATGTGATATGTATGCAGAATCTAAAAAGATATATAGAATGTAATATTTATAAAATGAACTTTCCTGACTATTTTATCGCCAATTTGAGTGATCGGTAGGCGCCTATCAAAGTACGTGACTAAATTAAATTTATTCTAATCAGATTCTATTAACAAAGGAACATCACGTATGTATGTAGCATTATGTTTGATGACTTTTTTGACAGATGGACTATTTCCGTGGATTGCTGTCAAAGGTGAATTTGCCGCTTGTGGATAATTTCCGACAACTGCAGCCCCTACATGGACGCAAAGTGTTTGCTCGCATACCCAGCAGCCAATCTAACAAGGGAGATAAATATGGCTACAACAGTGACAAAGAAAACGAAGTTGATGAATATGATGATTAAATTTAAATCTAATAATAATAATAAAAAGTGTTTATTTACAGTTACAAAAACATACACAATACAAAACGTTTACAATAAAAAATCTTACAAACTAGGGGGTATAACTTGTGTATGTTATTGTCGGAGCAAAAGGGTTCTAACTCAGCTGGGTATGTTGCGTCTGGTGGCAAACGCAACGCTGGTTTTATGTCAAAACCACTAGAGATCTATAATAAAACGGCTTTTTATTACACTAATTCACGGTTCAAACTCAAACACGGTAGCGGTATACACGTCCGCCTCCCGTAAAGTTATCACTGACCACCTCATTAGTGAGATTGTTGCAAAAGCACTCCCTTCACACATATACGGTTCACAATGTGTAGTTTGGCAATATACACACATTTGTATCTACATACCTACAAATTACTATGGTGTTTCCTACGTAACCACCCATTCCTGACCCGTATTATGTTTATCATAGATAACTTTTGTCAACCCATGCCCATACCACAGATAATATAATACTATACAGTATGCCCATACATATCCATAGTATGGGACGTAAAAAAGACTATGGGTAGATCGAATCGATTTGGCAATGGTCTATGTTTCAAATTTCGGCTAAATACATTTTTCAACTTATGAACCATTTTCCAAATTGATAATCTAATAATATAGTCCTGTCCTGTTTGGGACGTAAAAAGAATGCTAACTAACTGCAGTTCTTCCCGGCATGTCGGCTCGTAGACTAGGGGTAAATAGAATCTTTTGAGCGATGGGCTAGCATCCTGACACCAATGTTCCATTATGACATCGTAACCCCAATATTCAGGCTACAAAGTGACTTCAGAGATCTGACCACCCCGAAAGGACTTAAAGGACGTGAATGTATATGTATATCTAAGCTACTTGTCAACTTAAAAATGATAAAAAAAGACACGCATACTTATTTATTTTCCCTGTAATACCAATATAAGACATTGTTTTGTATTCACAACATCACATAACTTACGACTTTAGCTAATAACAAACATTGAGGCACTTGATCTAAACCGAGAAATTGTCTGCTCCGAAGGTTGACTGAAAAAGAAAGTTAGGTATATAAGTAAACGTAATAAATTGATCCTTGATAATAGCGCATTATCTAATTTACCTGGAGATGGCGCGATAGTTTTTGTTTCTATTAATATGTATTATTTGACGTACTTCTAATGAGTTTAGTAATTACAATAGAGTTTATACAGTCTTTAATTCATTTAATTGTTAATTGGAAAAGAATTACATAGCACATACACAGTATAGGATAGCTATGTACGAGTATAAGGGTACCTATGGGCTTTCATAGAAGGAATTCGAAAGATGTTCAAAGGCGTGTATGGATGACCATTCTTGGAGCTATATATGCCTTAAAAGGCATCATAAGAAATAAGTCAGATCACGTGGTTAAAATTCTTCAAAGAAGCCCACAACATAGAAAAGTGATGGTATTATAAGTAATGGCATAACAGATACTAAGCCCTTGGCTAGATGAAAAGTCTGTAGTGTATCTTATATTAAAAATAAAATTATGTACTTACGTTGAAATCACATTAGTTGTTCACACCACAAAAATTCTTCACACTCAATGCGGGTAGGAAGCATTTTTTAAAACTCACTCGAAAAACCAAACAGGGCAGATGAGGATATGTTATGAATTCACACGCTTTGTATTTATTATGTACAGTCAACGCTAACAGTGCAGTTCCAGTAACTTTTTATAAGGTTTAAGTTTATAAGAACAAAAGACAATATTTTACGTTTTAAAACTGGCGCCACTATGCATTGTCATGGCCACTATACGTTCGCGTGCTTCGAAAAGAAAAATATTGACTTTTGTTTTTATAAACGTAAACCTTTTAAAAAAGCTAATGGGACTGCACTTTTAGCGTTGATATGATATGCTATTAATGCTGTTCTGTAGATCACTGTGTAGAGAATACCTTTTGATTCATTTGAACGAGATAGAAGAATTTAATGACACATGTAATTAGTGTATCATTAATCGATTTGTCATTTTGGTTTTATTTGTAAATATAATTAAGTAGGAATATTCCAACTCAAATGACTGCATTTCCATGTAGCTATATTATATTTTATGATCTCTTAGGTCAGAGTTAGGATATTTTCAAGAGCAAACTGTACTTAAGTAAATAATATTATAAAATTATATTTTTATGAATGCATTTATGCAAACAGCTAATATCTCCAAATTTTGACACAATATTGAAACAAATAAATTTGGATTATTTTTTTAATAGTTCATAAACACTGGATATCTATCTTTAACCAAATTGTAATACTTATATGAATTTGTAATCTTAAATAATTAATCTTCGGAATAGTTGTGTTTCCTTATCATCCATATATTTTAATCCGAGCATGCACATTTCACTGTAAAATAACAAAAAAACTCAATGCAGTTAAATAAAAAAAAATAACAAATGTTAGTCACAAAATACCTGCATTAAATAATTCGTGGTTACATTATTACAATAATTAATTGCAAATTGACTACTGATACAATATATTGCTGTGCAGTGAAGTTAAAATAAAGCTGCTTATACTCATTAGTTTACAACTAAACACAATATAATAATACAATTATCTTCAGTTACTGTTAGACAATACATACCTCCTAGTTGATTAATTACAGATGACAGGTGCACGCTATACATAAATAATACATTATTAATTAAATACAGTTAGTTTCAACACAAGCTATTAGTCAAATCAATTTCTATTTACAATACACAAAATTGTTATAACCAACTACATAACAATGGTAAGACATGCAAATATCGTATTTATTTTTGTACCGCATCATCTGGGTTGAACATTCCCTGGAAAAAAGAAAAGGATAATTCAGTACTTCTATCAATATTTGTAACAAAGATACAGGCACTAATATTAATTTTTTTATATTGAATATTGCATAGTTGTCAGTCAGGAACTAAGGATTTAGAAATCCAAGCTTCTAATGTTATAGTGCATATTTAAAAAAATATAAATGAAAAATTTTATGAACATATTATACCTACATTCATTTGACCTTTGTGAGTAAGATTTGCTTTAAAAAAAATATTTTATACATTTTTGCAACATGTAGTCAATCAATCTGCTTATTGCACTCCACTGCTGGATATAGGCTTCCGTAAGGGTATATATCGCACTCAGCAACTCTCAGAGACCTTTTTCAGGTCATCAGTCAACTAGTCCGGAATTCCCACACTATATGAATTGACTATATGAATTCATGTCGGCAAACATGCAAACACAACATGTAGTAAACCACTAGTATTATATGAATTCAAGAGGTTTACTACCCATATTGCAATAATTAGAACGTAACGAGAAACAACAACTGTCTACCTGGTTATAAGTCTTGAATTGCAAGTATGAATAAGAGGTATTACTATACCAGAGAGTGATATATACTTTGGAGTTATACTAGAGCTTTAGGGTTTATTTATGTGTACATTTATGTCCAGTAAAAAGTTCACTCACCTTGGCACGACGCAAGATAGAGTCTTTGCTTGGATCGTAAGGATGGTCTTTTGAAGGAATCTCAAGAATAGATGGAATGGGAAGGTTGTGCGCGTCAATTGCATTCCTGATCATCTCTGCAATGTTCTGGTTGATGAGGATGATGTCAATGTCATCACGCTTCACGAAACGCTTGAAGCAATCTTCGATTTCGCTTACTGCTGTATCTGGAAGTCAGGGAAGGTCATAAGTTAATTATTGTGTTCCATAACTTCCTATAGATTTTAAGTTCACATATGACTTCCTTTTTTACTTAAAGTATGACCATTGGATTGAGAAAATGGAAGAGATTGATTAGAGTAGAAATCATTCTGTAAGGTTAACCATTTATTTTGTATTGGTTTACTATAATTACTTACTTTTGTCAACAACCATGAAATTTGTGTGCCTGTTCTTGTTGATTTCTCCAATACCTCCAAGAAGGAAGCCTACACAAGTGTCCTGCAATAGCAAAATAGAAAAACAAGATATAAAAACTAAACATTATTGATTTTGTTGTTTTTTAATAATGATATATATTACCTCGTCTCCGATAACACTAATTAATTTGCCTTTAATGGCAGCGTGGAGAGCCATTTTTAAGTATTATAAACTGTATTTCAATATGGAAATTCAAGAAAATTGCAGGGACGATAAGGATTTCTGAAAATATTAGACTGTCATAAGGGATCGTCACCTGACTCAATTTGTTTTTATTTCGTTAGGTTGGCTAACTTGCGAAAGCTATGCTTCGCACATAATAGAATGAAAATTACACAATAATTACTTTTGTACATCCTACCAAGACAACCGTTTTTATTATAATTAAAGTTGAAAAGACCAGTTTAGTCATCTGTTCCCGTATTATTTTACTACTAATATCATGAACGGTGCGTTAACACAATTGAAAAAATCAAGAAGCATACTGGTATGGTATTACTGGTAAATAATGATTCATTGTGTAAGTGTAGTTTTACAATATATCATTGAATTGAAAATTGTTTTTTTTAATTGATGATGAATTGAGTTGTTGTTTGCACACAAGACACAGAGATTCATATTTAAGTGTTATATCTATTATTTATTAGATAATTCCTAATAAACAGGACATTGCAATAATGCTGAATATTCAATCCTACGGTAGCAGCTCGGAAGATGAAGCGGAAAGTAGTCCAAAAGAGGTTGAAAAGCAAAACAGCAATGAGGGTCTCATCACGCATTTGAAACCTATAGACCCCACTTTTTCAGTTGCAAAAAAGCTGGGTGTCTGTGCTGCTCCAGAAGCTGAAGCCCCTGTAAGTACGATGGTATATTTATGGGTAATTTTACAGGTAAACATAACCTTAAATTGAAATGATAACTTTTGTTATTTGCAGGCTCAAGAGGACACTCGTGTCGTTATACCACCTAACCGAGAGTTGATGTATAATCCGAAATTTGAAGATTTATATGCACCGTCAGAAGAACCTGATAATCCGTTTTTAACACAACAAATGAAGGCTACTAGAAATATATTGTCAGGCTTTGTAGAAAAAGCGCATATGAGTGATTTCCAGTTCGAAAATCAAAGAAGAACGTTTACTAGCTATGGGTACGCAGTTGATCCATCTACAGAAAAGGATGGCCCTCAGGGAGATGCAGTAGTTTGTGAGTTTCCTTTTACATACTTTGTATTAGTGTTTTTATATATAACATTCTAAAATAGTCTGTTAATCTCTTAGACTAATCACAACATATACTTTCACAATTAATTTCTATTTGGATAGTCAGAAGCTTGCATGCCACTCAGCAATCAACTTATTGTAATTTGTTGTTGTGTACTTACAAAACCTCTAACAATGTTTAAGGTGTTCATGTACATTAGGTATAACCATACATTCATTATAGTCACTAAAATTATTTTTTCCTGATAATATAAATAAATTCCACATTACAGATTCAGCTATGATAGAGCCTTCAACAAATGCAGAGGGAAAGACAGTGTTTGAAACAATAAAGAAAAGACCAGCTGATAAACGGAAAAAGAACAAGAATGACAAACCAGATGATATAGAAGGATTCTTGGGCCCTTGGGGTGGATATGTTGATGAAAAGAGGTATATTTTGTTTATAACTTATACCTATATTCTGCTATTTCGACGTGGACAGAACTTTTAAGATATATGTCCTATAAAGAATCTGATATTGTATGATGCCAATAATATGAATTATTGGTGACAGGTTGCTTCTATAACTCAGTCTAATTCTATTAACCTCTAATTGTTGTGTCTGAAGTCAACTTCTGTGGCATGCTGAAGACAGGGAGGGATTACATTTACATTTAGAAGATTCGTATGAAACACTATTGTAATATAATAAAATGTGTAGTAAAATGTAAAAAGAATTATCTATGTTTTAAAATAATAATAATATTAATAACCTTTAAATAATTAACAGAAACACCAATTTAAAATTTTTCTTAAATGTTATTTTTTTGCAGAGTGATGAAACCAGAGGGAGAAGTAGCCAAAGACCTGGAGGAGATCCTGGCCAAGAGACAGAAGAAAGGGAAGGTGGAGGAAGACAAGCCTATCGAGGAAAAGTCTATATTGCACAGTAAGTTTGTTAACTCATATACATTATACATTCATGGATATCTCGTTGGGCAGTCCTTTAGCATGAATAGTTGGCATTTGATGTCATATGGAACATTGGTGACAGGTTCCAACCCCATTGCCCATTAAATTCCATTGATCCTAACCCCTTAGAGCCTCATATGACATGCAAGGAAGAATGGCAGCTAGTTAGCATTCTTTTTATTTCCCAACCTAGGATGATCCTGCCTCCTAAGTATCTCAAAGAATATCAGTATTTTAATGTATTTGTCTCCCAGTTTCAGACACAGAAGATTACCAAGGCAGATCCTGGTTGGAGGCTCCTAGAAGTGAAACTCAATTACGCAGTGACTCACCTCCTGATAAATGCTTTTTGCCAAAGGTTTGTTGCTATAGTTTATCTTATTATTTAAAATATAAGCTGATGTTTCATAAATAATACCACTTCCGTTATCACAGGACAGACTTAGGATTTACAAAGACTGATTTCAAATGTAAATTGTCCATTATTTCATATAGTTAATTATTACTTGACAGTTGTCCAATACGAAACAATACAGTTCTTGTTAACACCTTGCGTGACCTTACAATATTGTTCATTAAAAATTTTAAGTTCATGTTGTATTTTTTATGAATAAACTATTTCTCATTACGGTAATATTTGTTTCAGTCTCACATTTTCACGTGGAAGGGGCACACGAAGGGCGTGGCTGCCGTGCGCTGGTTCCCCAAGACTGCGCACCTCATGCTCAGCGCAGGCATGGATTGCAGGGTTAAGGTGAATATATCTATTTTTTTACGTATATACTTTCACGTCTAATACCTTGCGGGCTAGAAGGAAGCTCGAAGACATCTAATCTAATTAGTAACATTTAGCGTTAATCTGGATTAATTATTCATTTTGTTTTTAATACCTTTGTTTTATTATATTTACATCATTATCCATAAATGGCATACTTTATTTGATATAATTTGATGATGTGTTATTACGATATTGTTGCCTTGAAAAGGAAGATGACTCCACTATATTCTCCCTCATCGTTCAATTAATATGTTGACTGTTCTTGCCCAATTACTATTAACTATGCAAAGAACCACTACATTACAATTCCGTCACCGCAATTGTATTGAATTTTTTCCAGATTTGGGAAGTGTATGGTGGCAGGAGGTGTATAAGAACCTACTTTGGTCACAGACAAGCTGTAAGAGATGTGAACTTCAACAATGCAGGGACACAATTTCTCTCTGCAGGTTAGTTTATTTTGTGTAAACCATTAAATAATATTATTAATTTTGATTAATAATAGGAAATGCAAAAATATTAAAATAAGGGACAAATTTATGGTAACAACACATTCAAACATTTAATATGACTATCTTAGTTTTTGGCTTCTTTCTTAATTTTTTAAAAATTAATTCAAAAAGGTCCTGATAACTGTTGTTTAACTGTTGAAAATGACTATTATGTAACATATATATGGTCCTAAAAATGACTATTATCTAACAAACATGGTCCTAAAAATTACTATTCTATTACAATCATTATCCTGAAAATGACTATTCTTTAACATACATGGTCCTGAAAAAAAATTTTTTCTTACAAACATGATCCTGAAAATGACTATTGTCTAACAAACATTATCCTGAAAATGACTATTCTCTAACATACATGGTCCTGAAAATGACTATTATCTTACAAACATGATCCTGAAAATGACTATTGTCTAACAAACATTATCCTGAAAATGACTATTCTCTAACATACATGGTCCTGAAAATGACTATTATCTAATAAACATGATTCTGAAAATGACTATTATCTAATAAACATGATCCTGAAAATGACTATGATCTATTATACATGGTCCTGAAAATGACTATATTCTATAAACATGGTCCTGAAAAAGACTATTCTCTATCAAACATGATCCTAAAAATGACTATTCTCTATCAAACATGCTCCTGAAAATGATTATTCTCTAACATAAATGGTCCTGAAAATGACTATTATCTAATAAATATGATCCTGAAAATGACTTTTCTCTAACATACATGATCCTGAAAATGACTATTCTCTAACATACATGGTCCTGAAACTGACTATTATCTAATAAACATGATTCTGAAAATGACTATTATCTAACATACATAGTCCTGAAAATTACTGTTCTCTAACAAACATGGTCCTGAAAATGACTATTCTCTAACAAACATTATCCTGAAAATGACTATTCTCTATCAAACATGATCCTGAAAATGACTATTCTCTAACAAACATGGTCCTGAAAATGAATACTCTCTAACAAACATTATCCTGAAAAAGACTATTCTCTATCAAACATGATCCTGAAAATGACTTTTATCTATCAAACATGATCCTGAAAATGACTATTATCTAATAAACAAGATTCTGAAAATGACTATTATCTAACAAACATGATCCTGAAAATGTCTATTATCTAATAAACATGATCCTGAAAATGACTATGATCTATTATACATGGTCCTGAAAAAGACTATATTCTACAAACATGGTCCTGAAAAAGACTATTCTCTATCAAACATGATCCTAAAAAGGACTATTCTCTATCAAACATGCTCCTGAAAATGATTATTCTCTAACATACATGGTCCTGAAAATGACTATTATCTAATAAACATTATCCTGGAAAAGACTATTCTCTATCTAACATGATCCTGAACATGACTATTCTATTTCAAACATGATCCTGAAAATGACTTTTCTCTAACATACATGATCCTGAAAATTACTATTATCTAACATACATGATCCTGAAAATGTCTATTCTCTAACATACATGGTCCTGAAACTGACTATTATCTAATAAACATGATCCTGAAAATGACTATTATCTAACATACATAGTCCTGAAAATTACTGTTCTCTAACAAACATGGTCCTGAAAATGACTATTCTCTAACAAACATTATCCTGAAAAAGACTAATCTCTATCAAACATGATTCTGAAAATTACTATTATCTAACATACATGATCCTGAAAATGACTATTCTCTAACATACATGGTCCTGAAACTGACTATTATCTAATAAACATGATCCTGAAAATGACTATTCTCTAACAAACATGGTTCTGAAAATTACTGTTCTCTAACAAACATGGTCCTGAAAATTACTATTGTCTAACAAACATTATCCTGAAAATGACTTTTCTTCAACTAATATGATTCTGAAAATGACTATTCTCTAACAAACATGGTTCTGAAAATGACTATTCTCTTACATGGTCTTGAAAACGACTATTCTCTAACAAACATTGTTCTGAAAATGACTATTCTCTTACATGGTCTTGAAAACGACTATTATCTATTAAACATGATCCTGAAAATGACTATTATCTAACATACATGGTCCTGACAATGACTATTGTCTAACAAACATTATCCTGAAAAAGACTATTCTCTATCAAACATGATCCTGAAAATGACTATTCTCTAATATACATGGTCCTGAAAATGACTATATTCTACAAACATGGTCCTGATAATGACTATTATGTAACACATGGTCCTGAAAATTACTGTTCTCTAACAAACATGGTCCTGAAAATGACTAATCTCTAACAAACATTATCCTGAAAAAGACTATTCTCTATCAAACATGATCCTGAAAATGACTATTCTCTATCAAACATGATCCTGAAAATGACTATACTCTAACATACATGGTTCTGAAAATGACTATTATCTAACATACATGGTCCTAAAAATTACTGTTCTCTAACAAACATGGTCCTGAAAATTACTATTCTTTAACAAACCTGAAAATGACTTTATTCTACAAACATGATCCTGAAAATGACTATACTCTGACATACATGGTCCTGAAAATGACTATTTTCTAATAAAAATGATCCTGAAAATGACTATTACCCAACATACTTGATCCTGAAAATGACTTTTCTCTAACAGACATGGTCCTGAAAACGACTATTTTCTAATAAAAATGATCCTGAAAATGACTATTACCTAATAAATATGGTCCTGAAAATGACTTTATTTTATATTACAAACACGATCCTGAAAATTACTATTCTCTAACAAAAATGGTCCTGAAAATGATTGTTCTCATATAAACATTGTCCTGAAAATGACTATTCTCTAACAAACATGTTCCTGAAAACAACTATTCTTTATCAAACATCCTGAAAATGACTATTCTCTAACAAACATTACCCTGAAAATTAGTATTGTCTAACAAAATTGGTCCTGAAAATGACTATTATCTAACAAACATGATCCTGAAAATTACTATTCTTTGCGAAACTAGTATGATGTTTTGTTACACAACTATCATTCCTTTAAACGTCAGTTTTTTAATTCCAGCATACGACAGATACATCAAACTGTGGGACACAGAGACTGGAGAGTGTGTGTCCAGGTTCACTTCCCGGAAGGTGCCTTATTGTTGCAAGTTCCACCCCGATGAGGATAAGCAACATCTGTTCGTAGCCGGCACTTCGGATAAGAAGATTATTTGTGTGAGTATTCTTATATTATTTGTTAAATAAACACAGTCTTCCTTGCTCTACAGACACATCGCACCTGTTTCCTGGTAGAGTGGTAGTCTAAATCGCGGATCGCCATCTGTTCCGATCTTGACATACCACTTTAGCTTCTTTTTCTTTTCTTTATATGTAGAATTATAATATTTTATCGTTATTGTCATATTATGCTATATTAAACCAATTGATTGATATTCTCTAGAATTACGCAATGGATAATAGCTTTCGTAACATTTGAAATTCTTAACAGACTTAGACAGATAAATAACTATACAAGACAATGGCTGGTCATAAGATTTGACATTTCATTATAATTTTTCAACCAACTATACAACACCTATATTACAGACTGACAGTAAGTTATTTTCTGGTCTAGCCCAAATTTCTATTACCGTAGATTTCCAAATGGTTTAAATGTACTAATTGAGATCCGTCATCCGACTTGAATTCCATGTACAATTTAGTATTTTTGACATGCAACTTCGTATTTTTCGATACCCACTTAAACAGGATTTATACATAACAACATACATATAATTATACATTACATTTCTTTACCCAGTGGGACACCCGAAGCGGAGAAATAGTCCAAGAGTACGACAGGCATTTGGGAGCAGTCAACACCATCACCTTCGTTGATGAAAACAGAAGATTCGTCACCACGTCTGACGATAAGAGTCTCAGGGTGTGGGAGTGGTAAGATTTTACGACTTATTTTATATACTTCTTAGTCTAGAATGTACATATAATATTTCAAAAATCATTGTGAGGTTAGGTTAATATATTTTTCATTTTTTATCAATGTCGGTGACTGTTATAGAAGTTTAAAACTAGAATTGAGGATATAAGGGTTGATATAAGGGATATAAGGTTTGATGTCTTCATAGAAAACTCCAACGGACTCATTCTTCCTCATCGCATATCCCATTGCGTTCTTTTTTTAATCTGTAGGATTTTGTTACTCTACTGTAATAATAGTGTTCTAATACAGTCTCCTACTGTACAGTATATTTTGTCTTCGGCTTTTATTACTTTAATATATCACCTAAGTTTAACCAACCTCGTCTCATTTCAGGGACATCCCGGTAGACATGAAATACATAGCGGACCCATCAATGCACTCGCTTCCCGCTGTCACGGCGTCACCCAATGGCAAGTGGCTGGCGTGCCAGTCCATGGACAACAAGGTCATCGTGTTCAGCGCACTCAATCGGTGAGTACAGGAGTTGTGCTAATTGAAATGTAGATGGCGCTACATGGTGTGCTGAGGTGGTAGGTAGTTGGAAATAATATATTTATTAGTATGGCGATGAAATAGTTGGAAGATTGAATTGAACGGACTATGATAGTATCAGGCACTGAATTGGGAATGAGCCTCATTTGTTTATCTTAAAAACATTTGATGTTTTGCTTAGTTAATGTCTTAAGGCTCTGGGATCTTAAAAACAATACCAATGACTATTACAATGTATACACTAAGTAAATAAACATGTTTTATAGAATGAAAAGATAATATGAGAATTATAATCATTATATTTATAACTACATGTAACCTGCGGCTCGGAACGTCAATTTATTTATTGTTCACAGCGATATCATTACATACCTGAATTAATATTTGAAACCCTAAAGTTTCTCGTTGTATCGTTTTCGTTGCTCTCAATAATTAGCATACCTTTAATAATAATAATAATGAAGCATTTATTTACAGCAACGAAAACACGGTTTTTCGTTTGTTTTAATATTTACACATATCATATAACAGAATGTTATGGTGATACTGTTTTAAAAATATTTGTGTTTACATGGATGTATGTATGTGCAACTTATAATACAAATTTGTGTTGTTGCAGATTCAAAATGAACAGGAAGAAGACTTTCACAGGTCACATGGTCGCCGGTTATGCGTGTTCAGTGGACTATTCGCCAGATATGAGGTAAGTTAATTATAAATCAATTGTAGTACATAAAAATTATGTGTCTTATTTATAAAGAACATAAATAATAGAAGAGCATGTATGAGAATGTTTGTCAGGATCGTGCCAGTTGGTGATCGATAGTCTCATTCTATGGGGTTCTAGAAGCGTGAATATAATATATATTATGTATTTCTTATTTATGCTTAAGAGAATTTTATAAATCTTTGTTGTTCGAATTTGTTGTGTTGATTTTTATTGAATTTTATAACTTATTTGTAATTTCTTTTATACTCAAATGCATGTTATAGTAAAAATATATTTTTTCCGTCGTATGATTGTTGGTACTAAACCTTTTGTTGGATCAATTTTAAGACCATAACCATCGCACACTGAAACAACCGTTTTGTTGTGAATAATTAATATTCAATAAATATTGAATTAATCAGCTTAGTCATGATTCAATATTCATGAAGACAATTACGATGCTAAAAGTGATCGGCTAATATTTATTCATCGAGTCAAGTATTCAATGTATTAATCGGCTATTTATATGTTTAACTATAACACGTTAACGCATCACGACCGTTTACCTTTTTGACCATTAGTGCGAAGATATTAGTTCATTTTAAACCCATGTTTCTTTACCCACGTCAAAAACAGCGTTTCAAAAACATAACAAATGTTGAAATTAAAATTATATTCTAGGATTCTCTTACACTAGGAGTTCTGGTGACAGGTTGCTAGCCTATTGCCCAATAGTATAAAAACAAAAATATATAATTATTTATTGTAATTTTAACATTCCTGTCGTCTATTCTGAGTGATGGCGTGGGCGTTTTCATCTGCTTCCCATTGTATCTCGGGAATGTCAACAAGCGTGTGCTAATACCTTTACTATTGTTTACACATGTTTACTTGACACTCGATATTCATTTGTTATCAAAGACGTTATCTAGTTTTCTAAAGGTGCGTATGGTTAAATGAGGGTAATTGTAAGTTAATATACCAGTGTGTCTTTATAAATATTATAAAAAAAAAATAATAATTGGGGGAATTTGATATCTACAGTCTCCAACAATATCTGATGTTTATAATCTATTATTTCGTATTTATAGTTCTAAATGTTAGACAGACTAGAATTAAAACCATATTTTGTCGGTTATTTTTGATACGTAATGCTATAGTCAGGCTATTAGATTCGATATTGCTCTTTATATTCATTGATCGTGTTATAGTGACGTAATGAATTTAAATCGTTTATTTTAGATAATGGCGATCACGTGTAAAATACACGTCATGGATTATGACGTATACGTTAAAATTCTATTCTGTGTTCTTTGTAACGGTTATAGAGTATCTATAAAAGTGATACATATATTACGTATCTTAGCCTCATAATAAAATGACCTATCTCCTTAAATCGTCAGAAGAATGTTTCTCCATAACTTTATTTTCTTGAAACTTTTGATAATATAAAATCACTTTTAATAATATATTAAAGAAATTTGAATTGGAAAGAATGACAAACATAAAAATGTTTATTATAATATTAGAATTTTATAGTCTACTGTTTCATGTAAACTGGTTCGATATGTAAACAGTATGCAAATATTATTGGTTGACGCAAATATCGGCTGACCTTTTGTTGGAATCGTTCTTCATGCTACAATATAGAAAGTTATGAATGACAAAGCATTTTCTGAGGCTTTTTGAAAGAAATCTAGGTTCGGTACTACTTGGAACTTGAATATCCCGTAAATCAGTGGTTATATATTTTAGGCTATAGACAAGCTACCATATACTCGTATGTTATTCTTAACTGACCTCACACATATTTTCTAAACCTATTCTATAATTTACAAATAACTACCTGATGAAATCTTTCTTAGGAACCTTATTTTCTATTCATTACTGCGAAGTTTATCAATGTGAGAGTGGCATATATACATTTATATTCGATTTTCTGATTTTCGTGCTTAATAGATTTAAAAATAGTGTCCATATTTAAATTAACCAGTAAATAATAGACCTTGCTCCAGTTTAAAATGTCCTTTATTATTTATTTATAAAAGACCAGAAACCAAACTATCTTTGCGGTTGCCCCCGTCACCTTCAAGTCTGTATTTCGTAATATCTTGTTTTGTGCTTCAAGTAGAATGTTCTAGCTAATTAAAATAGCTGGACAATGGAAGCGACGAAACATAGTACTTACTCTTGCATTTTACTAGAATAATATTAAAGTCAAAAAACTTGGAACACAAAACCTTTCAAATGCGCTTTGGTATATATGTAGTTAAGATAGAATATTTTATATCACAAATACTTTGAAAACTTCCATTTCAAAACGTGTTTAATACAGTATAATTCCAAATTTAGATAGCTGCATCGATTTAGGAAAACTTGAATAGCTATGGGTCAACCACCTATACCTTGATCTATGCTGGAATAGTAACAAAAATTCTTAATACTAACTTCAACATATGTATAATACATGCATGTGAGATTTATAGCAATTGAGGCTGCGCAATTACAACTTTCTCTTCTGTTTCGACCTCAGCCGTTATGTGACTGTCCAATCTTTGCATATTCAGTGCCTAACCCAATTTCTACTCAGCTAAAAAGATAATGCCACATTTTTGTTGCTACAGTATACTAGTATTTATAAAAATATTTATTAACACACAAATTTTGTGACGTACTGAAAAGGGATGACATTAGAAGTATTTATAACCTCCGAGTGTGTATGAGGGCTATAGTTGCAAATGAAGCGAAATTGTCAGTCAGGATTGAAAAAAAGGGGACCATTGATTTCTGATTGCCACTCTGTACGGAGACGAGCGTGACGTGTATGTATTATGATGTATTGGTACATACATACATATATTCACGCCTCTACGTCCCAGACGGGATAGGCAGAGACTATCGATCGCCACCTGGAACGATCCTGACAAATCTCTTGCTTCACTCACACCTATTAACCCTCTCATAGATGCTCTTCATACATTGATACCATAAACAAAATGAATTTTTACCCAGTTATCAATAGTTACTATTAATCAATCGTCAATAACAAGATACAAATAATAAGAACTAATAATCATCTCTAGCAAATGATGCCTTAAACATGGAAGCATTCTAACCTTAATTTACCTTAGTTTTCGCTATTCTTTAATCAAACGAAACACGAAACTAAGTCTTCAGCTATACATATAAGTGGATATTAAATATAATTATTTGTATGTGTGCAGTTAGAGCGGCTTAATTATTTCGTTACTGTGAAGGAATAGGTTAATTATTTGTTAGTATGAATCTACGAGTATATTTAATATTGTATTAGAACGATGCATTGTCTTCTCAACTAATGTAAGACCTAATTAACTAGGTAATAACCTAGTGCATTGCCTCGGTATTGTTTCGCTACATCCTCTAGCGGAAGTGCAATCAATTAAAAATAGTTCCGCATTTGGAATAATTATAAAAATCATGTCAGTATGCAATTGAACGCTTGGTCAAGGTCTTCGACTGATTATCATAACTTTTATGAAATAGTTATTGTTCAATACTTCGATATTATAGATACATACACACCACGCCCTTTTCTATATAGAGAGGTAGGAAGAGATCACGGATCATATTTGTCTCGATCATAACCAACCGCTTTCGCTTCAAAGTCAAAGTCAAAGTCAAATGTTTTTATTCAATATAAGTACAAGAACAGTACATTCATTGAAAGTCAAAACATTTGCCTTGAAAGTCAAAACATTAATGCCTCCTCATACACTCGCAGGTTTTAGGTAGTTCTATACGTAGGTATACATTAAAGTCCTTTAATCCCTTTCGAGGTGGACTATATATATATATATCCTTGGAGACATGTAAACATCTTTTTTTCTTTGATCACTTAGCATGTATAATGGGGTTTTGATGTCATATGGAATATTTGTGACAGGTAGCTAGCCTAACGCCCAGTTGATTCCATATACCCCTTATCCTTTAGTCACCTCCTACGACATGCCGGGAAGAACGGTAGCTAGTCAGCATTATATTTACGTCCAGGACTATCACGGCACTTTATAGTACTATAGTAGTCACCCTTTTTGAACATGTCGTCTATCTGACTGTCATATTGAGGCGGTATTATATATTATGTCGATATTTTATATTGATACTTGTTTAGGTACATCGTTAGATTTAACAAGTACACCACGAGTGTTGCAGGTGAAATTTTACAACATGAACTAGTTATGCCTTGACGCAATAGCTATTGACAAAAGAGTTTCTCACGTTACGTAAAATCACGGCTTGTATGATACTTATTTATAGTAGTATATGTTATTAATACTAAGTTTTATTTAAACTTTAATTCATAGACGACCTCCGTGGCGCGATTGGTAAAGCACCTGATCGCTTATCGTGAGTTCCCGGGTTCGATTCCCGGTGGAGGTAGAGTTAAGAACTACGCTTGTCTTCTGCTTTCTAGTCTGGTTGTTGATTATATATACTAGATATTTATTTACCTATATATAATATGTTTATATTTCTTAAATATACGTTGACTAGTACCCTTAACACAAGTCTTAAATGAACTTTCCAAGGGGCTAGTTCAATTGGTGTAATAGTGTCCTAAATATTATTATATTATTATTATTATAAATAAACTCATATCATCGATCCCTAAAGAGGTCCGCAGTACCTTGATGCATTATCTCAGTCAAATTAGGGGCGTAACATCGACGGCATCGATGGAAAAGTTCCTTGACTATGGATACCAAATGTAAAGGTATTTTATTATGTGCCTAGACTATCAATCTATGTTCTGTATTCGTTCTAAAGATTCAAAATATATATGATAAAGAGTATTACAAACGTACAATATTCACTATAACTACAAGCTACCAATGCTATGCTATAGGCATCCCTAATAGTGTAAACATAACAAAATTTACTATAAACATTAACAAAAAAAGAATAATTAATAAAACATAAACAGAAAATTTCCGTTGTCAATCTTGTATTTTTATATCTTTGTTACGTCTTAACACTGTTACATAACATAGATATTGATAACTTACATAACCATATCCTCTTAACTGATTTCATTTTTGTAACGTCATGGATTCTATTTTGTGTTCGAAAATACTTACTATAATGAGATATTAACACCGGAAATACGGTTTTAAATTATGCATGTAAATGTTATTTATTGTAATATATTTGACGGAAACTAAGTGAATCGTATTTAAAGACACTAGTCACCCAAAAGTACTTTTTAATTTAGAAGTTTTTCCCCATGTAGTAAATGTCACTGTACGTAACTAAATATAGTGGATTAAAACGATTTTAATCGAATAGTTTAAGCAGCGCTAAAAAATTTTGTTTTGTCATACAATAGCAGTATCTCCACGTTATCAATGCCATAGTCAAGTGTCTACTTATCGATTACCGTATGTAATATTTTCCATATCGTATGTTACTATTAGATTAGAGTATATTAATGTACTTATTCTATGATTGTACCGGATATGAGGTTTTATAGGACGACACAATTTATTTTGCATTAAATAGTCGTACTGACACAAAATAAATATGAATACATTCGCATGCCGTAATCCTTACAGGTTGAAAAGAAATTCGTGCTGGCAGTAATATCTAAATTATTAGTGACAAGTTGCTAGCCCATCGCCTAAAAGATTCCATTGACCTCTAGTTAGTTGTTCATACTAGCCTTCAATCATGAAGAAGATAAGTTGTTGTGATTCAGTTGTTGCATAAAGAAGATAAGATAGACAATCCTATCATAATTAAATGTTCTTTAAAATAACTGAAATGTTAGTCACACCAAATGTGAACAAATGGCGAGATATCTTCGTTCGTATTGTTGTTAAGAATTATTGTGTTTTATGTGATAGAAATGGATGTAGTAAGTAGTCGTAGGCTTTTAACTAAGTCTTTTTTATTACAGTTACTCATACTCTGGAGGAACTATTATAATTTTTTATCCTGTTGGCCTAATATCACATACATACGCTTCACGACTTGTGTATACACACTCCCTTTTTTTTATTATGGCGGGGTAGTCAGAGGCTTGAATGCCCATCTCCGAAATTTCGAAGGCATGTTAGGTATGGGTCATTCGAAGCCCGCGTATCACTAGATAGACAGCACCCAACGTGATAGGTAGTGAACCGTATCGCCGTATATAGGCACTGACTATTACCTATCCTGAGGGATAGGCAGGTTTCCTCACTATGTTTTCCCTCACCGTTAGTGACTGTAAATTATAAAACACAACGATAAGCGAAGTAAAAAGCATTATAATTACAAATAAACTCTCTTAAACTGGACTATACCAGTTTTTACGTCTGTTAAAGTATGTACCTAGTAAATAAACAATTACTCATTAGGAGTTTTAATTACAGCGTATATTTGAATTATGAGCATATGTATTTAGTACCACGTGTTAAAAATGTAAATAATAATGTACGTACTATGCGATATTACCCACGATGACAATTCATTTTTGCAAATCATGAAAAATTTATCGGTGTTCTTAAGTAATGTAAACATAATACTCGTTTGTGAGAGTGGTGACAAGCTTAGTGTTATCAATTATTGGAAAATTATGGAAACTCCAATTAGTATATTTTAGTACAGTTTTAGATACTATGATTTCCATCTATATTAATTAACAACCCTGGTATAGATTTGTTTTAGTTATGATAAAGGAAATATAAGAATCTCGATCTACTATTATAATACTTCTTTTTAAGTGTATCATGTATTTGTGGATATGTCATTATATGAGATCGAATCAATATAATTAGTATTAAATGTTACATTATATTTGGAATACAAATCTCAAATGAACTTGCGAACCGTCTCTATCGCATTCGTATCGTGTTAATTATATTGCTACTGCCAAAAATATCTACGTAATTCAATAAATAACTGTAACGAAGAATTGTACGGTTTGCCGGAACATTTTGTTCATTATGTTTTTACACACTAGGTTTTCATTAAGATCGAAAAATAAATTGGGATTATACTTATGATTTATACATTAGATTTTTTATAATATGTGAGTCTAAACTAACACTTAAATAACACTTCATTACTCTCTTGTACTTGTATATTCTGCATTATACTTTATACGTTAAACCTAATTGTCTATTTTAGTCAAAGGTGACTGACTGATTTATCAACAGCCTTTCAAATGATTGATTGACTCCAGAGAACACGTTAATTTTTCTAGGACAAAACCAGCCTAACATAACAGGTCTTTAATAATCCTTTTTTCCAGTTCAGACTCTCTTTGTTATTTTGTAATAATATACTGCAAATGATCTAATTAGTTTTATTCTTTCATATATGTTTTTTTAATCTTCCGTAACAAATTGCATGTAAATTGATCATAAATGTAGACGTTTGATATAGAAACACGTTATCACGTTGTCAAGGGATTCTTTATCATACTCGTGGTTGCATTTATATGTATTGTGAATTATATTAATAGTGCGTAACATTTTACCGCCACGTTTAACAAGCTTTACAAAAGATTATCGCAATTACATTTAATTTTATGTTATACACATGAGAATCATAATAATTAGAATAGGTTAATAACTATCAAAAACCATGGGTACATATAAAAAGAAAAGATAGAAAAGCGAAATAATACTGTAACGTATCAAAAATCACAAATACGGTACCTGACCTCATGAATACAACTGGTTATCATTATTATTTAATAGTCCTAAAGAACGCGGAAATTATGTATTTACTTGACTCTATGCGATAAAGATGTTTATTTCCCTACCATAAACTAAGAGTACCAACAATTCATTCGCATTTCCATTTATATTATCATTGTATTTTAGATTTCATATTATATTAATAGGAGTATAATATGTAGTTGAAATTAGTGTGAGCGAAGCAAGAAAGATTTGTCATGATAGTTACTGCTTATCCCGTTAGGCGTGAATATATGTATGTTTAAAACTAAGATAAAAATACTACTTACAGATGTTTAGTTTAATTTTGAAATCTTTTCTGGACAGTCTGAAGTCCAAACAGTATTTCGATGAATTAATTATTGTTATAACATATTACTTGCGTCGTATTGGCTTCATTTGTATGTTAAATAAGTAGACTAGGTCACCTAAAATTACTTTTGTCAATCACAAGTTACTGTTTGATTACTTGTACTAGATGGTTCATAAGTTCATCGTTAATTTTAGTATAGAAATCCTTTGTTCAACCTCATTTCTTTTATATTTTACGTATTAAAAGTTTAATTATTCACGTTAATATAGAATAAACTATGTGAGGCTGAGGTGGTAGTACAAAAGGTTAGGAAATAAAAGTGCTAGGTTCATTTTCTAGTCGCAGCAATTAGCAATCCACATTTTCTGTATTTAAAATTAAAATGTACACACATTAACGCATTAATAGAATAGGTTCTATCAAGGTTTGTGTCAGTTGTTTTCTAAAATCTGGGTTTGATGTAGTTACCTACTTGCTACGCAATTCCGGAAAAGGAAACGCAAAAACCTGACGACCTATCTAGGAATACTGTTCTTCATATTATATACAAGTATGTATAGAAATTGACTTAGGAGTCAGTGCTGTTAACTCCTGCACTTAAATATTGAACCCTTTATAATATACTCGTACATATATATTCACGGCTCTACGTTCCTAAGATCCCTAATAGGCAGAGACTATCGATCGCCACCTGGAACAATCCTGACAATGCTTCACTCACATTAACCATTAACTTCACGCTATTTACACCAGTCTTGAGAAGAAAGTTTTATTATATAAACATTCGTATTAAATCAGATACAACATTTACTCCACGAATATCTTCACATGAAGTGAAACAAAGACATTTAGTAAGTAATTTGTATCAAAGTAGTTTAATTAACATGATAATTAGGTTACTAAAACAAAGATGTTTCTTTGCATGTTCGTTTTGAAACACGTGCATTGCTTTATATCACTGTACAGTTACTTAATATACTCGTATCTATCTATATTGTGTATGGGTCACGTACTCTTCACAATTTAGCATTCAGCCGATAAAAAAAAAGAAGTACATGAATACAGTTTCATTTTAATACATTAAGCGCGTTATTATCCGTTATGTTTTTGTGAATTGATTTTTATATGATGATTTATATCTTTCTAAGGTATATTATTCTGATAATGAAAATCAGCCGTATAAAGACGTCAAATCATCCTCAAACCCTAACATTAACTCAAATCATATAACTATTATTTATTGTTTATAAATATTTGAGATTGGTGATAAAAGATAGCATATGAATAAAAATAGGTGCAGTCAAATATTATAGAAATATTTCCTGCGACTGTGACGACGTCAATTTAGTATTTTATTTTTGACACGTCTGCATACATCATCATGATTGATGTTAGGTATCGTAAGGTAACACCCCAATGAATGAAGTCATTGTTCTATATATAGTATATTTTCCTTGATGTCGTTGAGTGACCTATCACATAGAAATGTATTCAATATCATACTTATCAAGTACTAACAAATGACGTCAGACATCCTCAGCTTTGGGCAGAATTAGGTCGTGATTAATGCAATACTGTCGGTACGTAATACTGGTGTAAAAAGTTATAAGTTTTTAAGGAATTGTTAGGATCATATAAGTCACAAAAGGTTATATAAACATTTATTTTATATGTATTTGACTATTGACTGAGCGGGTGACATATTGTAAGACGTACTTAAGTTACCTCCCTCATGTTTGAAATGAACTAACCAATATATTGCGGAACGGTTTAACATGATATTACAGAAATTTCATTTAGGGATCGAATAAAGAACCTTCACTTTCCAAATCCTTTACTTGAACCAAAACTACACAAGTTCCCTCACTTCCCGCGAAGACAAAAAGTAAATAAATATCGTTTAACTTTTAAATCTCTATTGTTACAGCTACTTAGTATCGGGTGACGCCGATGGGAAATGTTACGTATGGGATTGGAAAACGACGAAGCTGTTCAAGAAATGGAAGGCCCACGACGGTGTTTGCATCTCTGCACTTTGGCATCCACATGAACCCAGTAGGCTATTGACTGCAGGTTGGGACGGAGTAATCAAGTATTGGGATTAAGTGTAAAGTTTAGGATGAAATAAGGACTAAGATAAATGAAAAGTTTCCATGACGTTCGCATATTTAAAAGCATGATTGTTTTTTTTCGGTATACAAAGATTAATTGATTGTGTGAATACCTTTTGGGGTTCACAGAACTCATACATAACATTGGCTTAAGAGGATCGTATTCTCTACTTGGTTTTTTACAAATACATTTATTTGGTTGATTTCTTTTAATACCTTTCGGGGTAAACGGAATCTCGGTAACATCCCATCTATCAGTGTTAGTTGTTATGGGGTCTTGGTGGTGTAAATACAAAATATTAGTGACAGGTTGATAGCTTATCGCCCAATAATATGCATTGACCCCTATCCTTTTTCTACGATATGGCCGGAAGAACGGCAGCTAGTTAATACCGTATAAAACATTTACCTTCGTCATATTGTCATGGATCTTTTCTGATTTAAATTTTGTATTGTCAAAATGTTGATTTAAAATGTACATAATACTGAATAGGCTGTAAATAAATATTGCTATTTTTGTAATATTTGTTTCTTTTCCTTTTTGAGAAGATTTTTACATTCATGACATGTTTGCTCAGAGTGCCTGTTGATTCACATTTATAGATAAATAATTTCATGACATTAGAAGCTATAACTGTAGAATGACTATGGTCGTCAAGGAAGCTTATAGTGGTTTGACAAGATCAAGACAAATGGGGACTCATGATTTCTGTAGGGAAACAGATGTGATGTATAATTTCAGTCCGTTTTGATATAACTAGTGAGAGCTTTATTTGTCAAAAAAGAAACAACATTATACCATCTTGAAACATTTAATAACATTATAAACCACTAGAACCCTTCTAATAAAACTTTATAAATAACAATAAAGAAATTTACAACATTTTTAACCACAAAGCAACAACAGAACATGTACTAAATAAATATCTTTGTCATGATAATGCTGTTTAAGCGATTTGCATGGGGTACTTGTAAGGCTCCTCATAAGCGATGTCTACCTTGTATTCCATACTACACTCACGGCAAGTGCCATTATCAAGGAACTGGTTGAAATCTATTTTATTCTCATGGAATGCATCAATTAAGGCAGATATCAAGTTATCTATCATTTCAGGAGTGTGGTATGGCCCAGGTGCAAATCTGAGACGTTCTTCTCCTCTTGCTACGGTAGGGTAGTTGATGGCTTGGACGTAATGCCCACGCTTCATCAAGGAATTAGCCACCATGGCTACTTTGTCTGCCCCCTTGATGGGCACTGGTACTATGTGGCTTATAGAAGGTAATTGAGGCAGGCCAGCCACTAGCAGTGATAGTTTCAAGTATCGAACAATCGCTTGGTGCTTGTATCTCAAGCTCCGTCCTTCCTCACTGGCCAACAACCGTATGGCAGCCAGAGATCCTGACAGGACAGGAGGTGGTAAGGCAGTGGTAAATATGAAACCAGGAGCGAGAGATCTTATAGTATCAATCAAGAGGCTTGATCCTGCAATGTAGCCGCCCACATTGCCGAAAGCCTTACCCAGAGTCCCCGAAACAATGTCTAGCTGATGCTGCAGCCCTCTCTCTTCGCCAATGCCCGCTCCATGCTTCCCGTAGAGGCCTACAGCATGAACTTCATCCACAAAGGTCAAAGCACCATACTCGTGTGCAATATCGCACATCTCTTCCAATGGGCAGATTCCTCCGCTCATAGAATGTACAGTCTCAAACACTACCAATTTTGGCACACCCACTGGGGACGCTGCCAATAACTCCCGGAGGTGATTGGGGTCATTGTGCCGGAATATGTGCTTGGGCGCTCGGCTGTTCCTGATTCCCTGTATCATTGATGCATGGTTCCCTGCATCTGAGAACAGTATGCAATTAGGCAGTATTTTAGCAAGTGTTGAGAGAGTAGCATCATTAGCCACAAAACATGAACTAAATATTAAAGCTGCGGGTTTCTGATGTAGATGAGCAATCTCAGCTTCAAGTTTCTCTGTCAATTGAGAGTTGCCAGCGATATTCCTGGTTCCTCCAGCGCCAGTGCCATATGACCTGATGGCAGAAATGGCTGCATCTTGGACAATGGGATGGCGGGACATACCCAAGTAGTCATTAGCGCACCAAACTGTTACAGCTCTGTTTTCAGCACCCTCTAGAGCAGCAGGGTATAGTCCTTCAGCAGCTAACCGAGATACTTTTCTGAATACTCTATAGGAGTAATCTTGTTTCTTGGCACTAATTTGGTCATTGAAGAATTTTTCGTACTCATAGTGCTGTACAGGATGAACGATGTCTTCAGTCATCTCTTTGGGTGCCTCCGAAATAATCGGCGCGTTGTCCTTCATGAAAGGGCACTTGGTTTCGTCCGCGCCCATCGAACGAAATCCTCTCGATAAAACAGGGCAAAAGTTTCCATATTGCTTCACAAGGCTGCCTCCGTAGTTCCTGACGAAAGCTTGATTTAGTGAACCAAGGAAAGGGCACGGCATGTTTATGTAATAACACTTGTGTACGTAATGTTTTGAGCACTAATAAAACTTGTTTTTAGGAACGTTGGCCCGCACTGAAGCCGAACGTTTAGCGGAGCGATCGACGAACTACAGACTCGTGAAGCCGCGAGCACCTCTCATTTATAAGTTCTGTGACGACACATCGAATTTATACACGATTACACTACACTGTATGACTGGAAATTGTGCGACAACACGAATAATTTACAGATTATGAAGGTTTCCTTTCGTAACCGCTGTTGTTGCTACATTTAAAATATGTTTATCTCCATGTCAATCCTAAGTTACAAGCCTCAAAATTCCTGTTGGATTTCTAAATAGGGTTTAATGTAAATGTATAGTGTGTAAAATAAATGTTCCAATTATTTACAATGTTCTACTTGTAAATTTTAGTAACTTTCCAAAATTAATTAATAAAGACGGTCTAATCCCAGCCGGGCACAAATATATATTTGTAATTATTATTGAGAGGCATGTAACTTATTCCTATACTATCATCACGTTACTGGAATTATAATAAATTCAGTGACTTTGGCAAATAAACATCACATTTATTTCTAAGAAACTCAAAACATAGTAATACCATTTTGTAGAGAATTTGCTTTAACTTTGGTGTATTAATATAATGTTCAAAAAAAAAATCAATCAGTTT
Organism: Leucoptera coffeella; assembly: GCA_030578115.1. Lineage (NCBI taxonomy): Eukaryota > Metazoa > Arthropoda > Insecta > Lepidoptera > Lyonetiidae > Leucoptera > Leucoptera coffeella. The sequence continues at coordinate 45,506 of JAMBLF010000420.1, forward strand.
AGACTTTAAGCGAAACTTCTTTGTACTGGTAAAATTATCGTATTGTTAATAAAACTATTATTTCTATTGTATTGTTTGTAATATTGATATCCCATAAACAATATAACTTTTATCGCGTTTTTAGACTAATTTTTAAAGTTAATCAAATCGAGATTGCGTGATTATATAGATTATAGAAAAAGACTGATATTATGTTAGACAAAAATTAAAAATCTTGACTAGACTCGCGCATACAATTTTATGAATATTGAACGCCTATTGTGAACATCGTGTGTAAACTACTATTTCTATTAACGTAAAAATGGTGTTATCCATTGGAGAATCAAAAAGAAAAGTTACTGTATCTAGTTTGGTGACTCTTATATACATTCCCCTAATAATTACAGTTGTATCGTATAAAGGATTACTGTATACTGTAGGACAGAGTTCTTCCTATCCCATCTTACTGTTTATATTTCTTGAAGAATTCGTCAAGAGTTTTTACCTTCAAAAAGAAGAACTTGACCCTGTAAAGAAGAATAAGCCATGGAAAATTAAGGAAATCTTGAAATTAGTAGCATATACATTCATTTCAATATTTGCATTTTTTATTGCCACTATGCTGTTTGGAGCTCCAGTACTAGATAAACATGAGGAAACGATGATGCTGTCTGTTCTACTGTGTCTTCTGACCATATTCCCTTTGTTTGTGCACTGTGGAACAGAAGCAGGACTCCAGTGTCTATTTGGACTAAGGAATTATGACAAAAGCTTGATCACTGAAATGCTTGTGCACAATGCGATATTCACTATTTATGGCTCGTGGCTGGGAGCTGTAGTAATACCTCTAGACTGGAATAAACCTTGGCAAGAGTGGCCTATACCCTGCTATCTCGGTGCACTGTTTGGTTACATTGTGTCTAATGTTTTAACTGTGATTAAAGTGTCCATGTTATCAGCTTCTAAAAAGTATCCTAGGTTTAACAATATCTTAAGATTTTATAATAATATGTTTGTTTTTAAATGAATTGTTATACAATATTATGAATTTTTTATTTAACTTTGTTTCTAAATTGTAGTTGTTATTTTTAGTAGGAAGCATTTTGGCTGTTGCCCTATTTTATCTGGTTCCATGCTGGCCACTCTTATTATGGTAAATAGTGTAGGGTTTCAGTATCAAATTGAGCCCAAGAATTAGAAAAGTGGCATGTTATGGGGGAGGTCTATGTGTAACAGTGGACTGAAATAGGATGATGATCAGTGACATGAATAATCGTATTGGCAAGTAGCTCCTTGTATAGAGCTTTCCTGACTTTCAAAACCTCTCTGGCTAACATAGTGTTGTATATAGGAATAACAAAATTGTACAAGATGTTTAACATTTTTATTAGTTAGTGGAAAAAAATCTTTATTTAATAAATGACGGCACACACTAACCTGTATCAATTTTTTTTATTGCATTTAATATTATGTTTTTTAATGCTTAAGAAGCTGATAACACAATAGTATTATAATTACCTACTTACCTATATTTTATCATAGATCTAATATAATTGAACAATAAACATGTTAAAAATACATATCACTTTTATTTGGATCCTGCAACAGTAGTGCCTTAATACATGCACCAATGGGAATAGCGTCTCTGTGTTTGTTTTGGTAGTTCTATGCTAATATTGCTGTAAGGAAGTTATTTCTTATGGGTTATTTATCACCTGTTATATTCTTCACTTATTTTGTTATGATTCCACTAAGACTAGTATCAACCTCCCTACACCTCTTATTTATTCATTGTTTACTTTACATCATTTTGTAAAGTTACTAACAGTTTCACCTATTTATTGTTTTGAAGACATATTTTAGGAACACCAAATATCATTGGAAGATTATTACAGTTATACCTTCATAAACCACCACTCAGTTTATGTGGTCCTGGGACCGGAAGACCTATTATTATTTTCATTGTCTCAACTGTCAAAACGTATTCTCTTGGTTATATATGTGATCTTGGTAATATGAAAGTGTTCTGCTTATGCAAAGCAGAAAATCTTAATGCATGAGGAACCCATAAAAACCATATATATTAAAATTACTTTACTAGACAAAGACAACTACTTTCAGGACTTCGTACATTGCGTGGTAGTAGTACTGAGCTGGTATATAACAGGTTGTTGTTCACAGTAATGCTGTTGCAATTGATCCATTATAGAAACATTGTTGAGTAATGTTCATGTTAAAAGGTAAAATGAAACAAAATTGTAGTATGTAAATTATAATTTTATTGAATAATATGTTAACCATTACATAATAATATTTACACTCTGTCAGGTTAAAACTATAACACCATTCAACAAACTTCTTTAATAATTATTATCCAATATAATTAACTAATTGGTTTTTTATGTATAAAAAGGTTTTCTTGTTTTATTTACGATCTGTAGATCATAACTGCAAATAAAGTATAGCTGGTAGTTATTATAGAATTAGTTATTAATAAGTACATAACATATTGCTCAACTTATTTAACTAATTAAATTAAGAGTATAATCGTAATAAATCATAGCATAATTGTACTTTATATGTTGTAGACATGCTAGCATATTAACAGTTGCTAGAGGTTCAATCATCAGGAAATTAATGAGTTTGGGTTGACTCGAAACAGATTAATAAAAATAGGTTAATTAGTTTCAGACGGCAAAAAGATATATTGATTGTACACTAAACCCCTAGAACTACAGCATTGTGTCGTGTATGTATGACTTAGGAAGCTTTATTATGATTAAAATCAACTGAATCGTTCCAGACACACACCACATAACAACAGAGATCGTAGTTTAGACTTCACTCAAAATAATATTCGCTGATAACTAATACTAAAATAATATGATTAAATATTAACCAAACACGCAGTTATACAAATCTTGTTCTTGTAAATGCATCTGTGTGATGTTATGTATATTTATAGCCCAAATTGTTATATTAAAATTAATATGACAATGTAAACAATTGTTTATTTATTTTAAGTATTTGTTTTAACTTTTAAAAAGGATCGGTTCATTGTAAAACACAAGGTAGCTATATAGTTAAAGCAGAAATTAAATAGCAAATGCATTTCTATAATTATTTTACAAATATAATACTAGGCGATGATGATAAATCTAATATTTGCAACATACTCGTAATGTAATGCTAATGAACAATTAAATCCGGATTTAAAATCTCTTTTACGTAGGCTTATTATCCTAGACTTTGTAACACAGTATAATATTATTTTTTTATTAAAAGGCGTTAATGAATAAAAAATTCTGAGTGAGTATACAATGGGAATAAGACATCATTTCGCCCACTTATAAAGGGAAGCCCGAACACATAGTGTGTGCAAAATTCCTTCGGACGAAACAACTAACAACAGTAATATAGTGTAACAAATTAAAAAGTAACACTAACTACATTTTTTACTTGTTTGTTGATATCTACTTGTTCACTAGCCAAATATTTTAGAATATCTCTTCCCATATTTCAAACATTACTCCAGACAGGTATGACTTGACATACGCGGTAATATTTCTTTTGCATTACACACATTGCATTCAGTTCAATGAAAACGGTATGAATTCAATATCTAGATTTTGGGCATTGTTTATATACCATGAAAGTTAACTCATTGGAAATTTTTAAAGTTTTTAGTGAGTAAATGTCACTCATAACTCATTTTCACAAGATAGCCTCAACATCACAGGTCCAACACCACCGTTCCGAAAAACACACAAAAAATGTATATTAATTATACATCGTATACACACTTTATATTAATGAACACACTTTAATAGGAGTAAAGTTTAAAATATGGAGTGCCAAATTTTATATTTATTTCTAACAACACCAATAAGCATAATATGATTCCTAGAGTTTTTGTAAAAAGGACAACAATTAGGTCCGACTACGCCAATATACTTTAACACATTTTGTTCCTTTTATCTAGAATCATATTGTAAAACGATTCACTCATTCTAATTGTACCTATATGTTCGTGAATTATATCATTCACTACTAAATTTTTGTATGATGATGATCATATGATTTAAGTGAATTTGGCGTACTTTTTGTTACTGTTGCGATAATATAGCCTACTATTTATGACTCTTATACAGGGCCACATAATATAAGAAATTGAATACATATGTAGCAACAAGCAAATAATCATTATAAGATTTGTTAAATTAATTCTTAATATCTAGGTTAGCCTTCAATAAATCATGTTTTAACAGAAACGTTTTTGTTCACGTTGCATATAACAGCAAATTCGACCTCATTATAATTGTATGAAAAATACAGATATACGTAACATCAATGTTGAGTGCCCTCATATTTAATGTTTTACTTCATACAACCCATATTGTGGTAATGTTACTGGTAAATATGAATGTATGTAAATCATTCAATTATTTTTTTTATTTAGATCTTATTAAAGGAAATATCCTTTGGTTGAATTCCATTGAAGGCTTAATCTATGCTGTAACACTTAAAACCTAATCGTGCGCACCCACTCTTATGTGTCGTTTGTTTCTGGCTGGAAATAATGTAGGCCATTTATCTGTAAAAAAAAGAAAAAAAATATTGTAAAATATTTTAAACTGTAGTGCTGTGAATGTGAATCTATAGTAAGTACGAATGATTATTCTATAAGTTTGATATTTGTTTATTACTACTCGGGATATAATTTGGGAATATTGAAGTTTTATCACTCTGCAGGCAAGGATCCCTTCACCGTTCAGAATCACTTATTAACTACTCGATCCACTGATTCAGAGGAACTAAAGTATTTCAATACACCAAAAACCCATCAATCAAATCCAACTAACTAACTATACTGTCAAAAGTTTAAAAATTCTCAAGTTACCACTTTAAAGATTTTTCTTCACGAAGTGCCATTAGTTCTATTAATATAATTTGATTTATTTTGGGAATTATTTTAATGACCTATTGTTTGATAAAACACGTTTTTTTTAAATTTCAATAAGAGATTTTATGATCCTTATTTTGATTAAAAACATTTTCATTTCAATCCTTTTCACATTCAAACCTACTATTGTTTATTAGCCAATCAAGGGACTCTATCTACCTGCTACTAGCGGATACTATGAAAAAGTATGTACCATAAGGTTACTAACCGTCATATCATATTCTGTGACGAAAGCCGGCAACTCCAGTTGGCACCTGGCCATCACCGAGTACAGGTACTCTATACCGGGCAGGTTATGAACCTTGGCCCGCATGGCCGGCGCCGTTAGTCGTGTGAACCACCACGTCATTAGCTAGAAAACAAAAAAGTATGCAATTGATAATAGGAAAATGTGTTAAAAGCAATGGGCAAATGTTAGGTATATCCCCAAGTTTCTGTCTATGTTGAACGGGATTAAGGGACGAGAATGTATAAAGATTTCGGCTGGGTAGAATTAATTGCAGTTGGTATAGCTATGCTTATGTTTTCATCGCTAAAATATTTCCTAGTAATTTCATTTTTAGTCTAAAAAGGGACATAATAAGGTAATTTCGAAGCGAACAGACGCAAAAATTACTTTAGATAATATACATAATTATAGAAAAATATATTTGATCTTCTATGCTATGTATGCTTCTCTATAATATGTAGTTTACTTAAGATTGTGTCAACGAATATGAAAATTGAGGCGTCGTGTTTCATAATTGTTTTTTTCGAACTGACCTTATATGGTGAATAGCGTATTAAAAATTATAAATTAAATACTTAAGAATATACTCACTCTTGTCCAAAATGTTGGATGAACGATATAAAACGCCTTCAGATTCTTTTTGTATCTGAAATAAAAAAAAGTAATTAAATATTTCTCACTCTACAAGGTTGATCAAAGGAGTTAAAGTAAGGCATGGAACTTTTTCACTCAGTGTAATATAAAAAGAGATAGTCAGTGTAATGTTTGCCAGATTAACACCTATATCCTATAATAATAATATTTGGACACTATTACATCAATTGAACTAGCCCCTTGGTAAGTACATTTAAGACTTGTGTTAAGGGTACTAGTCAACGTATATTTAAGAAATGTATACATTTTATACATAGATAAATACATATATAGCATATATAATCAACAACTAGACTGGTAAGCAGTAGAAAAGCGTTGTTCTCAACTCTGCCTCCACCGGGAATCGAACCCGGGACCCCACGATTAGCGTTTAGGTGTCTAACTGATCGCGCCACGGAGGTCGTCAAATATATAATAATAGTCCTTCTATTATCCATTTCATTTTAATACCATATCATTTTATATATTTCACTGAATGTATTATAGTAACTACATACAATGTTCCACTTACTTGTAAGGCAAAACAGTGTAGACTTCTTTCAGCCAAGCGAAGGGCGGGTGGTTTGCCGACGAAGCCAGAGTGTGGAAATACGCGATCACGTAGTCGCCATTAACAATCGGATCCAATAACTTTATAAGGTAGAGAAGTGCCTGCAACAAAAATACATTGATTAACCTCTGATGTATTTCCCTTGCCACTATACTTGTATAAAGGTTTAGGTAATAAAATAACATTAAGATATCCTATCCTTTCCTGTCCTGTTATGAGACATGAATGTTACCAGCTGCTTATGCATGGCATTAGGGGAGACATAAGAGGCGATAAAGGGACTAGGGATAAGTTATAACTACATCTAATTCTTCTTTGGTGATACATCGAACACCAAGATCAATATTCGTGACACGCTGAATTTGACGAAAGTTTGTTCACGAATCACGTCATCAGAGGCCGAAGACTATTATTAATTTTAAGAATATTGCTACATTTCTCCATTAAAATGGCTGAACACGACTTAGCCGTAAGGTGTATGGTATGTTAAGAAATAAAAATAATAAATAAATGGCTCAACGAAACTACGACATTGCTAAAATGTTTACCAAAATGTATGTAGGCTAATGTAGGTATATAAAATAATAAAGGATCGACTAGCAAGGAATGGTAAACTAACAAATCCATGTGTTACATACGTCATAGTAAAACATCGATGTCAATTAATCCTTTACGCACGCAAGTCCGATATAATGAAACAGTAATACGCATTTCCAATGTGTTTTATAAATAGAACTTATTTTTCATGAATGGAACCGTAATTACGTACTAAATTACTTTTGTTGTCGTGGCGTCCACACAACTATTTTCAGATATTGATGACTTGATACAAATGGGTGTTCGTGTTGCGTTGTTGTTGACTTTGGAATCGAAGAAAACTTCAACTTTTACATCCATATTTACGAGTATGAATGAACGCAAACAAACAACTAAAATACATTTCTATTTCTACGATAATCACTGACAGAATTATGTATTTGTTATTGTGTAAACAGTTATTGTACTCGTATCTATTAATCTTTAAAAATATAGCTTCCTTCCTGACAGTAATAATATACATTATACAATTTCTACTGTACTGCTTAAAAACTTGTCTGTCTGTGTGTTGAAACTTTACTTCAATAATGAATTTTTACTATCAAAATGTTACATCCGTCATACTTTTTCAGGACAGACAGCACATTGAAGCCATATCTGCATGTTAACTTTTAGCATAGTCGGAGTGGAGATTGTATTCATAAGTAACATAGGTGACAGGTTTTTAGCCCATCGTCCAAGAACTATTAACACAGATAATATAATTAACCATAATATACCAACCTTGTCCAAGTTAATATCAGCGATAGGGAACCACTTTCCAATGAAGACCACCACCGGTCTTCCGAGCCTATCCACGCCGCTCTGGTATAGGCAGCCTATCCCGGACACTTCACTCAAATCTTCAGTTTGGGCGCGACGAAGCAAACGTTCGTATCTGGAAAAAAAGGAAACGTCTTGTTATTCATTGCAGACTGTTTACCGGATCTTTTTGAAAGACGTAGGTGGCTCCATCTATAGTTGTTTACGTTGACTTATTTACGTTTAAGGCGTAGTGTGGTAGCGCGTACGTGACTTGTTTTTGGGAACATTTCCTCGTTAAGAACTTTATAGAAGTTATACAAACATTATTTTTGTATACATCTTGAACACACATCACACATTAATTCCACATTATACCAGCAGTACGTAGGCTTTTTTACCGTGTGTAAGAAAAAAGCCTTAGTTACAAATGTTTTCAATTAAGGACGACCATAATACATTAGTATGCATTACTATTGATGTAATTGAAAAACCTTCATACAGATTTCATTACATCATTGTTAAAGCAGATTTCTTGTTACTGCTGTGAGATAAGAAATTAGAAACCATTACCTTAAACAACGAATTAACCTAATTCAATGACAGTGAGTGAATAAATCCACCTAGTCGTAATAGGCAGACCTGACCTAGTTACAAGAGGAAAAGGCGCGATTACCCGAGCATGAACCGAGATCGTCTTGAAAGTCTCGCAAATTATAATGGACAAGATTGTGTAATTAACAAGAAATCTAAATAAGTATAAGTTTTGATATTTAACAATATGATAATAGCTTAACTTGACAACTGTGTATATATTCATACATACATATCATACCCGACTGCTATAGACCATATAAATCCCTATTTGTCCCGATCCTGATAAACTAGTTCATAGACATATAAACACATCCTCTACGTGACTTATAACGTTGTGATATCATAATTATACAACTATGTGAACGATACTCGAATTGTTGACCAGTACGTAATAAATTCCATATCTATTACCTATTACCATGGCAACCAAGAAACTAACCATCCAAAGCAAACATGACGAGTAACGCACGTGAGCACTCAATTATTGAAGAAAGAGTATTATTTTGGTTAAAGGTCGAGTTACATGTATAGTTTTATACAGACATTGACTACTCTATCCTATATGACCTTCAGGATCTTGGGTTAGTGTTATTGAAACCTACGTTTTTATATTCCAATATAGTATAGCTTACATACGAATATGATCTCTTTTGGGATAGATATTAGTTTAATGAAAGATTTATGGCCGTTACGCGCCCGCTTTTCACCAAATTGCTTTCGACTGTCAACCGTTATTGCTTTCAATAAACGAAAACGCCTCTATAAATCACAAGGCAGGATACTCGTAGTACCGATGCAGTTTATATCTTATAGTACCATGATTTCAGAATGAAATCTTGTGTTTCCTATCATATTTGACCTTCGTACACGTATTACATATTGTCTAATGAAGTAACAGAATTTTATTTATGATCGGATTATTAAAACACAATCATTCTTTTAAGTTTATATTGAATTCAAGAGTTGAACCGGCCCATTTGATTTGAAAAGACTTTTTTTGATGTTTACTTACGCGAAGCTTCCCTTCGATTTATTAATTTATTAGATAAATTAAACATCCTGAGGAATTCAAACAAAATAAATACTGGTATGATTTAGATGGCATAAATATCCCGGAAGATATTAATATTCCTATTAAGAATAAAACTGTAAACTTCAACGATAACATCGTTCTAGTTTAGTACCAATCATCCTACTACGTAGTTATCTCTGCAAGTTACAGACATGATACCTGATACATGTGCAATTATGGTACTTTACTTCCCGTGCTAATCTGCGACGCAAAAGAATACAAACTAGCTGCCGTTCTTCCCGACATCTCGTAGGAGGCGACTAAGGGACTAGGGGGTCACCAATGTTAAATAAAACATCACAACCACAATATTCATGGTATATATAATATAAGTGACCTTGGAGATATTAGTCTCGAAGGTTCTGTGCACCCCGAAAGGGATTAAAGGACGTGAATGTATATGTATGTACGTGCAATACTGGTACTATGTTGGTACATATATATCCATTAGTCTCGTCTACAAACGGGGCGTCTCTGTTATCGAATTCTGTGACGTCAGACTTACGTAGAAAGTATAACTAGAGATAAGACGTCGTATTCTTAGCGCGTTCTGAGTGGGATGCTAAACTTTTTACTCTCTTGTTGAAATACAAATGTAAATTCGTAAGCAAACTGAATGAAACTTACACTGTGTATAGCTAGTAAATAAAGTATGAGATGCATTACTTTTGGTAAGACTAAACATCAAAAGAATTCATCTCAATCATTTTTATTATTCGCTATTTCCATGTTAACAATGGTTGACGTGTATCGTATCATCTTAAAGCTAATTTGTTTACCAGATATGACTGGAAATATCAACTTTAATTAACCATTACGTAGGATAAAAATGCAAAACGCACACATGCGCCTGTTCGTGTGAAAAGCAACGCGTGGGCGGACGCTTGACCTATTTAGAAAAGGATTGGGGGACACATCGATCACGCAAACCGAAACGAATTCTTTATATAAATAGATGACAAATATTATGAAATTCTCAAGCTTGCCCTTCCTTGTCAAATAGAATCAACATACAAGGTATATCAATAGTTTCATGCCCTTGAGATACATAGTTTGTTACAGAGGTGTATACTAAATATCCTTTATTTCTTCATAGTTACTTAGATAATAGTGATGTGATAAAAAGAATCACGTTTTACTAATATTTATTTAGGATCATTAGGTACGTGTCATTGGTGAATTGTTCACAAGGTTACAAGGACATGGGAAAATATTGGTTTTGTTCATATTATATATTCGTATGGAATAAACATGTAGGATATATGTACATTCAATGTGTTGATCTGCAAATCGTCATTCTTTGATTTCCTGACAGATCTACTAAGGTTCTCAATAACATAATTCAAAACTAATTCATAGCTTTCTAAATTATGCAACATATTTCTAGAGTTATCTATGAGCAGGTGCATCAATTAGAATAACATAAAAATATTATAAATTATTTAATAAATACGTAATAAATGCTAGTAACCTATCGATTTCTTTAGACTCATAATGTACGAGTATGATGCATTAGTTTGTAGAGTTACATAGTCGACCCATCCATTATATTTTCCTAGACATAGCTAGAATATGATGTATGCACAAATTGCTAGTCACTGGCCATTAGTTGGATAAGGTTTTCATACTTTGATCAATAATGAACTCGAGTCTAGATTATGTTAAACATACTGTGGATATATTATGGATGACAGCATATATTACATGTCATTTTTGTCATCGAGTTAAAGTTAATAGACACAATAGAAAATTCAAGATTCGTTTCAAAGTCGGTCAGTCAAGCAAATAGGTATTAAGCAAAATTCTATTCTCACTGTTTTCTAGTAAATGTGTAATAGACGATACTTTAAAAAAACTAAGATCTAAATAATACGGTACTATTATTACGGTAAGATTTGATGACACATAAAATAATATATGTTGATTGACTCATAATATTGAAACATTTTATTTCTGTAATAGGTTTTTGATTGTTTCTTAATGGTTATTTATGTATGCATTAGGTCTTTGTGTAATCAAATAGTTTTCATAGTACATTCACAAACAATATACTACAAAGCTTCTAAAACCATTAACCTCCTTGACGCGAACCCGAATGCTAATCGAGAAGTCCCGGGTTTTGATTCTTGGTGGGGGCAGAGTTAAGAACGACTGTTTTTTCTAATTTCTAGGGTTCGTTCAATTGGTGTAATAGTGTCCTAACATATAAAATGCAATAGAAATATCTTTATCGCATCAATAAGTTTTTACATGTTATAGGACACTTTTTTAAGACGTTATACTTGTGGAAGTGTCCCGTAATATATTTATAATAATAAAATTTTTATTCAAAAGATTCACGTATTTAACATAATACATTATGTGCTGTCATCACTAGGTTACCGTAGCAACCGTGTATCGATGACTGCAGGATAATATTAGAGTACCCGCCACATAAGGTGGCAGTAGCCAAACTTGGAACTAAATTTGACGTTTCCGCCATTGCGTGTTATTTTGTATGAAAGGTAAATTTAGTATTACCAGCGTTGTGTTTTTTGCCCACTCTTTGTAATTTTTATGTTTGTTAAGGGTGATTATAATAAATTGATTTCTGGAGTTTCTTGTTAGTTCTTCTCCAAGGGTCTCCGCTGAACTTCTTCTTCTCAATCGTTACGCTCTTATCAGAGCGGTCGTGGTCTTCATGACGTGGCATCTTGAGCAGCCGAAATGGTTGGTGAACTAACCTCGGTAAAAATATGTAAAGACAATGCTCAGTGCCATGTTTGAAATAGTTTTTTTACATACATACATACACATCACGCCTGATTCCCTGTAGAGGGGTAGGCAGAGATCACGGATCCCCATTTGTCCCGATCCTGACAGACCACTTTCGCTTCATTGACATTCATACATTCTCTAATACACTCTCGGCGGTTATAGGTACTCCTAACGTCACCTTTTTTCAATATAGCGTCTATCTGACTGTTACATATATGTCTTATTAGGCCGGCCCCTACGTAACCGCCCTTCCACTTCACTCATATATATTTCTTTTGTCAATATATAGTTTTTTTAATTTGTACTTAGATCATAAAATAACTTTCAAAGAGAGCTTATGATAGGGCCTATTTTGAATAAAAATATTTTGACTTTGGTATATTAATTTGTTTTATTTGAGTTTATAGCTCTGCAACTAAAGATCGTTACAAATGAAACCTCAATATAATGTATCGAGCCGTATGGCACAGTAAGTGCTAGTTTTGGCGTGTTTACTGGCAACACTGGATTACGCGACTGTGGCGACGCCTCCAACTGCCACCTTATGTGGCGGGTACTCTATCTAGAGATCGCGCCACATAAATTGGCAGTCGGCAAACTTGGAACTAAATTTGACGTTTCCGCCATTGCGTGTTATTTTGTATGAAAGGTAAATTTAGTATTACCAGCGTTGTGTTTTTAGCTCACTCTTTGTAATTTTTATGTTTGTTAAGGGTGATTATAATAAATTGATTTCCGGAGTTTCTTGTTAGTTCTTCTCCAAGCTAGGGTCTCCACTGAACTAACCTCGGTAAAAAATATGTAAAGACAATGCTCAGTGCCATGTTTGAAATAGTTTTTTTAATTTATACTTAGATCATAAGATAACATTCAAAGAGAGCTTGTGATAGGGCCTATTTTAAATAAACATATTTTGACTTTTGACTTTGATATATTAATTTGTTTTATTTGAGTTTATAGCTCTGCTACCAAAGACCGTTACAAATGAAACCTATACCTATAATGTATCGTGCCGTATGGCACAGTGAGTGCTAGTTTTGGCGTGTTTACTGGTAACACTGAATTACGCGACTGTGGCGACGCCTCCAACTGCCACCTTATGTGGCGCGATCTCTAGTTCATGTTTTGTAACTGTATCTAAATATGACAAATGTATAAATACACAATGGCGAATAGTTCCAAGGTCTCTGCGATATCAATTCACGAGCCCTTGAAGACTTGCACGAAAAGACAATAAAGTCTAAAAGGGTACATCACTATTCGCTACAAAGTCTTTGTTGAGTCACGTTTTATACTTTTTGTCTAGAAAAACAATATAGGGTTAATATATTTGTATAGTAGGATATTTTTCAGTAGTAAATTGTATGGAAACGATTTTCTAAAGAAGAAATTGTAGTGGAAATTGGTCATATTACATTATTTTGTTTTGACATTTACAAAAACATTCATTGTATGTTGTTTTAGGAATCCCAATAATAAGTAAGTTAAAAGAAATAGAGATTTTCATTGGGCTCTTATATAAATATATATATATATTTTCTATTAATAACACTTATGTAACCGAACAAGAAAATACACCAAAACAACTTAAATCAGGTCACATTAACCATGTAAATAGATAAATCTAGAAACGTACGTATAGAGGCAGTGTACAATCTATTTGCTTACTTATTTAATTAAACATTGAGTTTGCAATACACGAAATCTTTCAAGGTTAAAAGATACGAGTATGACATTTTATAATTCATGTAATGTACGAGTCTTAAGCCTTTATAGTTTTTGCATTCGTAGCATACATATATATATAATGTATATTTTATAAGATGAGTTCGTGCATGATAACATATAAACTTCTTAAATTTACAGGTAATAACAGTATGTAATTAAAGATACAGTGGCTGACAGATACAGATATATATATATATATATATATATATATATATATATATATGAAGCTCATGAAACCATAATTAATATGTCTTTGTAAATATAGATAATTATGTTAGCCTAGAATGTCATGCAGTGTTCTAAAAAGTTTAATTAAGTATCTGTGTATATAAATAAGCATTTCTATTTTATATTTTCCGGTGGCTTAAATAAAAAATGATTTAATTTCAAAACCAGAAACAGTCATTAAAGCATAACCAAATGATACCTATTTACATACCATTAATGTTATCTATGTACGACTATACAGTACTAAGTACACAATTACTCACACATTTTTCTCATCACTGCGGTAAACATTCTTATCTGACTGCATTGTTACTCGTTAATAACACTGTTTATACGTAATGTTCTCTTTAACTAAAGGAACTACGCAGAGGCTATAAGATTTATCATATAAACTACATTCAGAAACATACATGTCACCGTTAAAATACTATACTAGTAGCAATGTTAGTTGTCATTAAAAGAAAGCTTTATAGGCATGCAATAATCATGGCATATACTTCATTGCCCCTCCCAAACCAATTAAAACAAACAGTTTTTACAGTTATTCTCAATACATACATACATATATTCACACCTCCTAACGGGATAGGCAGAGACTATCGAACGCCACCTGGAACGATCCTGACAAATCTCTTACTCCATTCAATCCATTAACCATCTCATACATGCACTTTTGTTTTTAATGCTACATACACCCAATACAATTCTTGATACAATTCTCTTTAAAGTATTATAAAAGAGATTAATTCTCATTTCTTTATATCTCTCCTTGTTTATAGTGAAATAATACATAAACATCAGAATCCAAAGAAATGGGTATCATTTTCTCTTCCTCCGTCTTTAAGGCACAGTTTTAATATGTATATATGTACGTTCATAGCCCATTACTACTTTATGTACCCTATACTATAGGGTCTAATAATACCTATTGCGCAACAAGTCTCGTGACGTCAGCCCATGCACTTAACGACTTAGTCACCCTACACACGTCTAATCCAATTACGAATAGTGTCAGGACAAGTGGACGGGCATGATGATGGCTGAGGTCAGGTTAAGAGATATGAAACACTGACATTGCGTACAGGTTGTTATTTTCATTATAAATAATGGTGTAGGTCACTTTGGGTAGCGATGATGATTAATTTTATATTTGATGGCCATTTTATTTATGAAATATGTCGTGATAAAGTATTTTTCTAAAAATAGTAGAAATAAGATAAAAAAATCCGTAAATTTATGAATAATGCTATGAGCGAGAATGGATTACGTAATTCCCATAAGATCATATCAATTTTTATGGAAATGTACTGTACAATAATAATATACACACAGACAATGAATAAGACATACACATAAAATGGACATCCTGTGCATAACGAAAGATAAGCATATTTTATTGCAGACAAATTCCAAAAAAGCTATACATTTTTGTTATACAGTACTTATGTAAGATAAGTAGTTCTAGAGATCTCTTATCTTTACTTATATTACACTTACTTTTCTTCTGGCGTTTCCTCCACATCCACAGGCGGTGACAGAGTGTTCAAATCTGGCATTTCAACCGCCATAGCGTCCATTGCCATGGTTACAAAGTCTTGTTTACACTTTTTCAAAAAGTCAGGTAACAGTTATTTTTTACTATTTTTCACTTTACGTCCACATTAGTTCACGGAAGACAATTTGATAATGAACAGTTTATCTTGTCGTGTTTGAGATAAAGTGCTACCGCTTGTTGTAGATTGCTTTCTAATCAAAAAATAAGAAAACTACTCAGTCTAGTCTGTCATCAAACTGATTCTGGTGGTTTCTCGTGAATTTCCTACTAACAATAATTGTACGAATTTCACTGTACTTTATATTTTTATTATTAATTTTGGCGTATAATGCTGTGCTTCATTAGATGTAACCATAAAAATATTGTGAATTTATTAAAACTGTGGCAAAATGTCAATGATTTGTAAACCTAACAATTTGTCTTAATAACAATAATTATCCTTATAAGTTTTAGGTATGTAAGCGGTCAAAACATCAAAGGCAACACATCTTTGTGGATTTACGTTTCATCGACCTTAAACAAGCATAACATGTTAACAAAAAACAATAATTAAAAAACTTAAAATGGCTTATTTATATTAAACCAGGTAGTTAGAGTTACCAAACTGCAACAAAATATAATGATAATTGGAACAACTTCATTTATTAATATACTACCAAAAACCATCTTTGAAAATGTTTCCACTGGTTTTTTATGTATTAGTATTAGTTTAATTATTAATTTGTATATTTTTGTTAATTGAAATAAAATGTCATAGATTTCAGAAGTCTGTGCAGTGGACATTAATTATAATTAAAGAATAACTCTAATCTACTAATATCAAAACAGGAAGCCTGCAAACGTTTCAAACATTACTGAGAGTTATTGAGGAATAACCTACGTACGTATCATGCTTGTATCCTACTAAAACGGATGTGATAAACAACTTCTAAAAATACACATGAATTACTGCGGATATGGTTAGGCTGCCATAAACACACAGTTAATCAACAAACAGCTTGAAACCTATTTAAACTAATCCTTGGAACTAAAAATAATCTGAAAACATCTTTGTTTTCAATTGAAATACTGGTACAAGTGATTCACATGTACATTCTATTCCAATTCAGATCGTAAAATATTAATGGAACTAGTTAGATTATGATCCAGATAAAAAACTCATAATTTAAATACCGTTTTCAGTATATACAATGTAATCTACGATTAAAAAAGACGAATGGATATAAGTTAGTTAAAAAGGAAAAGCATACTATTGGTACTGATGCATGAAAGACAATTATACTTTCTTCTTAATTGTTTACTAATTATGCATGGACAGTTTCACTGTAAAGTACTTGATTAAGTAAGTTTCGTTTCAAACTTAACAATACTCCTATTAATTCAACACAATTCCTAAGGATTGAAATTTTCCACAGCATAATATAATACCAATGAATACCTCAGAAGTTAATATTGCAGAAAGGGTGTTAATATTTACAGTAGCGGGTATATGTTTTATGATATTTTGGACACGAGCACTACTGTTTATTACCAAAACTAGTTTATTAGCTTTCGTATGATGTTTAATATTACTTGAATGCCAAGGATAATTGACACTGTTTGGAATTCGTAAACAAATTCACTGTTTATGAATTATTTATGTTAATTTGTATTAAGTTGTGTATCAACGTAACGTTCAATACAAAAGGTAATAACAGACTGAACATTGTTTTGTAATAAGAGACATGTTGGATAATAGTAAAAGTGCATTCATACAATCATGTACAAAGAGGTTTGTATTAATTAAAGAAACTTGTTTATACGAAATGTCATTAATTAGAGAATTGAAAGTCTATGCACAGACTTTGTAATTTTATTATCGTATAACTTTCATCCAATTGTCTAAACCAAAATAATTTATAATGATACCAATTTTTATAATAGCAATCTAAAACAAGCAGCGACATAATTAAGACTTACATTATAAACACACCCTACACAAAACTCAAAATAAACGCGATCTAATATAACAAATGCCTTGTCTTATAAGAGAGGAAAGTACCAAACACACAATATTGTAAATAAAACGTACGTAAATGCAACTAGTACAAAAATGCCGGTCGATAATCGCGTCTGAACGAGAAAGGGAACGTCTGTCCTGCGCAGTGTTCACCCGAGCACTGACTGAAACTGGGCTGGATGCTAAGAGGTGCTACATACTGTCTCGTGGGGCTAGATGTTAAAAGATGCATCAATTAGAACACATGTGTTATAGAGGGAAAACTCTCAGCTGGATAATGCAAGGAAAGTTTGAATATCATAATTAATAAACATGTACGGTATGACATGTATATAGGGTTATTATAAATTTTATGAAATGGTTGGGGATAATAGTATGTGATGTTAGTCTAGTCTTTTAAAGGAAAAAAAAGTATACATTATAGACCGATAGATCCGATTTAAAAATTGACCAATGATTATTAACAAATCTGTTATAAAGAGGAATTGATAAGGATATGAGTAAAATTAGTTCGGTTTGATCATAAATAATTAATTCGCATTTACCACTATCAACACCTCTGACTACCCTGCTATGATTAAGAGCGTTTCATTGTTTTGGCCATTATTAAAAAATATTTTCTTAATCGATAATATCGTAGCTGAATCTAGCAATATTCTCTCGATGAAACGCCAAGAAGAGTGAGTCATGCCACGATGAATAGACTAGTGACGTTCATCGAAGGCTTCGAATTCACTTGGACCGACGGAAAAGTTTCCAAGTCAACAAAATAAAAAGTAACCTTTGCCTTCTACACAAATATAAATTCTATATAACGAAAATAATATAAGTACGAGTATCTTACAAATAACTGTAGAAATGTATGTAAATGCAGTTGGTAACTAGGTTTACAATGATGACCTTTCCCAACTACTAGTCGTATACGCGAAACGTAAAAGCGTTGGTGTCCCAAGGTTCAATCTATACCTTCTGAGATCAATGCCGAAGTGTATTAAGTATATATGTAGTAAGCTTTTATTGCTATTAACGTTATACACACGATAAGTAACATTCTCAGATAAATTTACTAAGAATAAGTATATGAAAAAAGTATGTGCACATAATGCACTTCGATATACATATACAGTATAAACGATAGTACCATCTTATTGTCCTAAATATTACAAGTACACTATCCCGTATAGTACAAGTTCCGTAGATGAATATCGACACAATATAGGCCGGCTCCCCTCCGCATAAACTGAGACAAGTATACATCAAACTGTCACTGAAAATGTCAACGTAAAGAACATGTCCCAGTTCCATTGTTTTTAGAGTTAACAGACAGCGGCGTCGCTACAAATAGAACCCTTGTGTCGCCGTCACTCATAGCGCCTTATGGAACCCTGTTTTGTTGGAATAAAGCGTATGAGCACGTAAGTTTGGCGTATAACTGAAGTTGTGGTTGTAGATTGCTTATATGTTTGATTAGGTTCAGTTGAATTCGTAACGTTTTCTCAACCTTTTATAATATTCTTTTTTCAGTTATAATAGAACTAATATGCATAAAATTGTGTAATTATTAAATATTTTTGTCATTATTATACTTTATTTTAAATAAAAAGACTGCAATTGATTCCATGTGATGTTGTTCCGTTTTAGTGTCATTGTATATAATATAACTAATAATAACTCCAATAACTCTTGTTAAATATCTTTTAACAAACTTTCATATTAATCATTTAAAGACACTTCAATAGTCACCAATACCTAATTCAGAAACCAAATTACTTTCCATTAATACTATTACGTACGGTAAAAAACTACTATATGGAATGATCTGTAGCAAATGAAAAGCCGTAGCAAATGTCGACTGATTTGCTTCCTCACGGCATAAAGAATGCCTGTCATGACTTTAAATATATGTCCATGGCAGCCTCTGATTGACACTGAAGGTCAATATGGCGATTGGTCATGATATGACTAAAATACTGGTATACTACGACTAATCTATCACCTAAACAAATTTACCTTTATGACAAGACCAACAACAAATAAAAGATCATTTTGAACTCATTTGTAACATTACGAAGTTTTGCTTTTAAATACTCGAAGCAATTTATGTACTTATTTTACCCGCAAAGAAATACACTTCCAGAATTAATGGAATTGTGAAATTTATTTAGCACATTTACATTCCATTTAAATGATCGAACTAACGAGTTAAACAGATATAAAAGTTAACAGTATTTTTGAAATATAATATCCAAAGATCAAAATGTGGATCTTTAATAAATTTGTTTGGTGACTCCAGAGGGTTTCTAATCTATTTTTTCATAATTAGGTTTATATGCCATAGCGTAAGCCACGTTACGAGTATGTTGAATCTTTGACATAGTTTTATCAAAAAAGTGTGGCAATTCTTGCATACTACGAGTACTAATCTTTTATCAAATAATGAGGTCTTTGCAGAGATAATGACACAGTAACGTACTCAGGTCGTTTCTATGTATTTTATAATATGTAGTATAAAAATACTTAGGTATCACGTGTGGCATTGATAACTAAGCTTTTTCTTATGTATTCTTACTCTAAGATTAGCGCAAAAAATATGCCAGGAAGTAAAAAACAATCTTATCATCTTCTTTCCTTTCTTACTTTAATTTGTCTTTTGTAATAGAATATACATTCATACGTATGAGTTACCATTATAATCATAGGGTTTAACATTTAGCATGTGACAAGGTCTATTTTCACCCTCCAAAAGGAAATAAAGCTACAGGTTCGCCTCTAGTTAACAGAGACTGCCAAGTTGACGTAATTTTTCAGCAAAAGTAGGTGCCATTAACAAATTAAATTAAAAATGGAAAAATTAAAGCAGACTTTTCGCTTTCAAAGCGAATCAAAGTTTCAGTCAAAAAGCCAGAAATTCGGAAAATATAATTAATTATACAATATAAGATTACGTTGAATAACTATAGCAATTAGTTATTTCAATCTAATAAACAGTTCATATTGCACACGTTACTTGGTGGCCCATTCAACTATTACGTTTAAAATAGTCTGCGGTTATTTGCGGTACCACAATATTTCAACGTCAATATGATGGCACTATAGTTTATATTACGAATGAACAAAGTAGGGTGAAACAGCACATTAGATTGATTAGTTAATATCACGAGTCTGTGTCAATTTATAAAAAGAACCATAAATATGTGCGTTATATTTTCTTTTCTATTTTTACTATTAACCACGTAATGATTGCGTCAGTTGATACGTAAGTTTGATAAACTGATTTGACATTTGATTATTTTATCAAGAATTTTTGGGTCGACTTCATTACGTTGTGGTTTATGACGTCATAAGAAACATTAATAATTCCTTCTTCCCCTCATTAACAGGTCACCAAATTTTCATTACGAAATGCCAATAGTTTAATTAGTCTATTTTATTACTGTTAAGAATTTTTGGTAACAAATGTTTTTATTTTTACTTTCAATAAGTGATTTTATGATGCTTATATTGAATACAAACATTTTGATTTCAATTAACCCTTATAAACTCGCCTTTTACATACTATACAATATACAATTAAATGAAAATAGCCCATGCATAAAACTTAATTGAGGAATAGCTGGCGAGTCTAAATTTACAAGAAGTAGATCCGTATAAATGCAGATATATAATGCCGTGAATCATACGCTTATCTCGATTCAATACGTTGCATATCAATCTTCAGTGAATGACTAAGTAAAGTAAATGAACGAATTTCCAAATACCTGTAAATTATAATGGAATAATCCTATTTCCGTACTGTAAAATAAACTTTTCCTTTAACATACCACAGTTGGTGAGTTTCCCTTTCACTTTATATTTGAATCAGGTGCATATTATTGGAATATGTAAAGTGAATTATGTTCCGAGAATAATCCTTTCAACGCGGGCTATTTTAAAACACTTAAAGGTATTCTCGTGCCGGATGTACGTAATCGTACAGGATTCGTAATTATACAAATATGGCCGTTTATAATTTTCCACGTTGGATAATGAATATGCATACTAATGTATTTATGGACGAATCATATGCACGTTTTAAGTAATTCAACTAGTAATGCTAGAGATCAATGCAATGCTATTTAATAATACCATATTAATAGAATCTAAATCATTTCATCATTCAAAATATCAGAATACTGCCGTGTAATATCGGCTTACTTCGAGATCAAATTGAATTTTATAAGTCAGCATGGTTTCTAGATGCAACTTAGCGTACATTTGTACACTTTAGGAGCAACATAAATAAAAGAGTTTCGATAACCATTGCTTACTATTTGTATAACAAAGCAGTCCAAAAATGGTGATATATACTGTCTGTAATCTCTTTATAGCTTTATAGTAAGGGAGTATCACCTATTTGACCGACATACATATATTCACACCTCTATGTCCCTAACTGGATAGGTAGGGACTATCAATCGCCACACATCTCTCTTGCTTCACTCACACTCTTTAACCTTCTCATCATTTCATACACACACATCACGCTTCATACATAGGGGTAGGCAGAGATCACGGCAACCCCATCTTTCACGATCCTGACAAACCACTAGCATCATTTAAACTCATACACCTCCTCATACACATACGTTTCATATTATCATAATAATAATAATATTTGGACATTATTACACCAATTGAACTAGCCCCTTGGTAAGTACATTTAAGTACATTTAACATATATTTTAAGAAATATTATGTATAGATAAATACATATATAGCAATATAATCAACGACCAGACTGGAAAGCAGTAGAAAAGCGTAGTTCTTAACTTTGCCTCCACCGGGAATCGAACCCGGGACCTCACGATTAGCGTTCAGGCAGCTAACCAATCGCGCCACGGAGGTCGTCATCATATATGTATGTATAGAGTATAGACTTACTCTTGGCTGGTAGCCCTCAGTGGGGTGGCGGCTGGGGCATCCCCAAGCAGCCTTTGGGTGTCAGAAGAGAGGGCCCGGGCGAACGCAGCCGCCGCCGCCGCAGATTCCTCGTCCAACATAGCCTCATCTTCACCTGTAACAACAATTATGTAGAAGGCGACTACGGGGCTAAGGTCTCTTGAATTGTTTAAGTTAAATTAGTATGAACATAATCAAATCATGTAGTTGGTAGTTATTCTCAATGGAATTTATTGGGCAACAGCCTAGAAATCTGTCACTAATGTTTTATATTAATGCCATTACGACTAGGTTCTAATGTTAAAAGTGGCATATTATGTTTTCGAAGTTTTCTCCACTCTGAATAGGATTAAAGAACTTGAATGTATATGTACAGATGCTAGCATATTACTTTTATATGCTTTTTATTATTGGCTATGCTAAAACACATTTTCGGACCGTATTAAGGTTTAATTAGGAAATTGAGTTTTGTTGTTACTGTAAATTAATACTTCTAAATCCCGTTAGAACAATTTCAAATAAACATTGCTTCAGTACATCTATTTACTTGTTTTCACACAACTGCAATGCGGTACTGATAACGAAAACTAAATAGAATTATCGTTGTTTGTAAAGTAGATACTTGCTCAAAGATACTGTGGTTCAGTCCTACATATTTTCTTGTTTATTTGATCAAATGTGTGAATTGTTACTCACGAAATTATAACAAAAAAGGCTCTACGTATTGCGTAAGAAATAGATCTGATATATCTTGGAGCTAACACCTACTATGCTTGGTCTGATTTTACAGAAAACAACATCATAACTTCATTTTTTTTTTATAATACATTGTAATACTATTACTCTTTTTATTGAAACTTACACTATATTATAATAGATATTTATCGTTATAAAACAAGAGAAAAAAATTAAGTAGAAGTATCATGACTCATCATATAAAGCATGCTGGTAATCTAAAACTATCTAATACATATGTTAAAATGCAACTATCAACATAGTTTTACAGTTCAATAAGATTTTCCGTATTAGTCTGGGAGGTAACAAGCTGCCGCTCTTTCCGGCAGGAGGCGACTAAGGGACTAGGGGTGATGGGTTAGTAATCTGTCACCAATGTTACATTATGACATCACACTCCCAATATTCATGCTAAAAAGTGACCTAAGAGAATTTCAATACGTGGGTGTTTTCAAGAACTATAACAAATAATTTCAAGAATCTATTGATGTTTTCAGGACCGTTTCTCACTAAATTCGATTTCCGAATTCTCAGAATGTTTTCAAAGTGCAAATGAATAAACTTCCTGGTCCGTGATTGAAACTGTATGTGCGAAGGTTATTAATTTTCCGAATGTTTTCATTTCTTTGAACGGCACACGCAGAATATCTGCTTATTCATCATCAGACCTTCATATAGCGGCACGTGTGCGTTATAGTTCTGACCTATTTCCTAAAGTATTCTAAACAGTATTTAAAACTGAACAAAAAAGCTAATTGATATTGGTAAATAACAATTTCGTTGGTAATACTAAAAGTGTCAGAGGCGATTTTATGAGTTTCCGAAGAGTTTCTTACAGCAGAATCTATTTTGCAGAAGATGGATGTTTAGTTGGTATATTAAGATAAATTTAATGCAATGTAAGATGCTGCTTTAAGATAATATAAATAATAACATTTATCAAAAAAGCCCTTTTGCTTATTCTAAGTAAACATATTCCAGATATATTTACTAAAATGGAAATTTTAAACAAACTTCGCAAATCTTACTGTCAAACTCGAATCCTTCATTGATCATCCTGCTTCATAACCATTCACTAAACCACGCTAGATGGCGTAACACATCATTTAGACATTTCACTTAATTCCTTAGAAACATTATATAGCAATTATAATATAATATATCAATAACGATGACATTTCTTTAAAATATATCAATACTTAACAAGATATATGATCGAAAATTAAAGGCACTAGTTTTCATCATACACTTTTTACCAAAACCTAACACATCTCACTTCTTTATACACCAAATTCATAGCACTAAAACACAGACAAAGCCACAAAATAACACGAAAAACGTTAATGAATGACCACTTAATAATCAAGTTTCAAAACCTGAATGCGTGCAAGTTTTCTCATTATTTTAAACGTGCTATGCAGGCATATGTTAATACATTAGGTATTCAGTAGTGAGATAAAGAAGCCGGTGAAGTTTGGGTGTGTAGTCAGCGCTAATAGAGTGATCACATCTGATAAAAATACGCTACTTTTTCATGGACATCGCGGTAATTAGGTAGAGTACGAGTATTTACTATGTATGCCTTAATATGAAAAATATAGAGTAAATAATTCGTAACGAAGTATATTTTTTTAAAATAGACTAAGTTTAAAGACAATATTGTAAATAATAACTTGAAATTACGTGCTAACGTATGTAGCAAATTCTTTACATTTTATTTAGTACATTATTTGTAATATGCACATTTAAACTGAAGACATACTGAAAAAGTAAACTGAATGTATGATTCGATAAAAACGACGGTTACTACGTACAAAATTTGGACATCAGCGATCTGAGACTCACCCCTTAGGGAAAAAGCGTGACTTGGATGTAAGTCAAACATTGACATTCTATATACGAGTATACATGTATGCAAATTTTTTTTACATTGAATAAATTAAACATAACGTTCTTAATTGCCATAGAAGACAAATCCTAACACAATGTTTATTCGTCGTGTAATTAATCTAATTACTTCTTAATAGTTTTTAGATAACAAATTTGTTATATGACGTAAAGTTCCAACTTATCTATTTGTCTAGTGGGTTGTATCTGTAGATTTAGATAATGAATATATTATACAAAAAGGAGAAATGCAATTAAAACCATAAACAGTAGGTCCACGTAAGGGTATTATGCCAGCACGCGTGTCTAAGTTGAAAGATGAGTCAACATTTTATACAATAATAACAAATTGATATATGTACTTGAGTAAAGATAATATTTCTTTCTTATATACAAATCACGCCCTATTCCTCTCGTAAACAGAGATCACCCCATAACTCTCTAATCTGATTTTTTTTAAATGGACATTTTAACTATTTCGCGTTATACCTATCTATATAACGTGGAGTGTTTAAATTGGTCGTATTGTATACGTTAACATTGTTGACAGTTTTATGTTCAATCATGATTTGTTCAAAATAATAAAGGAAAAGAATGCGATAAGTAATCCTTGGCAAGATAATTACCAAGTACTTTATTGGGTCAATTGACACACTTTATTTCAAATTGGTATTCATGCGTCGTTTCTTACATACGTATTATTCCGGCCATATTTAAATAAGCAAGTTAAATTAAAAAGTATTCATTCTAATATATAATAGGAAAAATCAAGGTCTAATATAGAGATATGACATTTCAAAACAAGCTTTTCTTTTGGTTTTGTTTATAAATATTAATTCGATGAGCACCGTTTACTTATAAAATGAATCAGAATCTCGAATCCCTTTAACAGGATAAATATCCTGTGTGCCTTATATGAAAAAAAAAAACGCTTGCATGTGTGTTTTTATATCCTGAATATTATAAATAAACAAACCTGTAGGTCGTTCCAAGATATCCAATTCCAATTTCACTGCAGGCATTAACTCCATTTTGGGCACCTTTCACAGCACTATTCGTATCGATATATTAACGCGTACTTACGTCAATAAATCGCGATTATCGTATTTATACTGAGGCTTATCACAGTGATAAGATCGATATCGATTGGCTCATTGGCGCTGTCCCCATTGCTAATCGCTGCGTACTCTAATTAGACTATCACCTTATTTAGTATTTGTACTTATCTGGTATTTTAAATATGCGGACACAACAAGAATAAAGCACGTGGTTGAATGAAAATATATCTTATTTGCAAAGGTTATAATCAGATTAATAAGGGTCAAATTATTAACTATAATACTAGGCCAGTAATATAAAAAATGAACCTAATAGCTGAATACATTTCAATAAAATATGGTGTTTACAACTGATCATCATAAAAAATTTAACTACTAGCACTAATTGTGAAAGTGTAGGATATAAAAATAATATATTATAAATATATAACTAACATTTCTAAAAAAAGGATATTTAGCGAGATAAAGAAAACGCTTTATGAGACTTTCTACTTTAAGCTGTTCGTTGTACTTGAGACTTGTTATAATGAGTATTTTTTAAATAATACGTATGATGTTCAAAAATAGCGTTCGAATAATCTAATTAGTCATTGTTGTGATATATAAATATCAGAATGTCAGATCTTATGCATCTACTATCATCATTTCCTGTCTTGTCACAGGTTTGTGTGAGTAAAGTCATATTGCGAAAGTATTTCGTCATTCAAAGTAAAGTGATAGGGGTGAGTCATATCATTGTTAATAGAGAGTAACTGTCTACTACTCCTATTATTATCCAGATGAATAGATTTTTCTGAACGTTCCAATTTAGAATGAGCGCAATCAAACGCATCGTTTATTCCGAAATATTGATCTATCTTCGAGAATCAAGCGTCGTAAGAAACAAGTAAAACCTCAAGACAAACGATAATTTATAATCAATCGAATCAAGAACCAAAACAAGTATACGAAAATTATCGAGTGTATTATCAAAACAGAAATGAATTTCTTTGTACATTTTCGTAATAAAAATACATTAACAAAATGCGTCGAATACTACGGTGTTCTGTTCCCCGAACAGGTAATAGTTAGTGCTTGTAAATTGGGACATGGCTTGCCACCTATCTCATTTAGTACTCACTAACTGGTCAACACGTGGGTTCGAGATAGCCATAGAATGACTACCTCCACAATTACGGAGATGGCCACTCGAAGCTCTGACTACCCCAGAAGGGTCAATAGTCACACAGCACAGCAGCGTTTGTCTTTTTGTCTCTGTTTATACCTTTGTCATTATAATTACTATGTGTATCTTGCCTTCCTATGTATATCTTGCCTTCCTATGTATATCTTCGAGTGATTGTATAATTGAGCGATTATGAAACCGAACACGAGATGAACAATCAGGAGCATGCATTTACATAGAAGGAAATTCACTCAAATTGAGTACGCCATAATCCACTTATATTCAATTTACCTGTTACCAGAACCCGTTTCATATCAGGGCCTTTTTGTGACTTAATAAGAGGATTATTATTTCAAGATTTTGACCATTCCTCCCATCCACTATCCTAAAAGAACCATGCATAATCCTTACCACTATCACTATCCGCCATAGCCGATTGTGGGTTATGAATAATCCGTATCGACCGGTGCGTGCTCGTGGCCGGCGACCTCGGGAAGTAAGCGTGCCCGTGCGTACAAACTAGCGCCATCTCTTCGCTGCTCGAGCAAGTTAGTATTACTAGCAGCGGTTGGTTGCTTTGTTCTAGATGATCGCGAGTCGCTCCTGGAATTAAAATATTTATTTATATAATAAAGATATATATTCAGGTCCTTTAATCCTTTTTGGAGTAGACAGATCCCAGATGTCTGATGCATTGGGTCAGTAGTAGCGTTTATTCGTGATGACAGCAATATTGAACTTTGGTGACAAGTTGCTAGCCCATCGCCCAATACATTACATTAACCTCTAGTACTTTAGTCACCTCATACGACAAAGCATAATATTCAGCAAGTATTCAGTGGGCTAATAAGGGTCAAACGGCAAAAGAAAACTTACAACTGGCTGATATTTTACTTAGGATGTTTTAACTAAGTAGCACCCTAATTAAGTATCGTACTCTTAACTTAAGAATACGATAAAATATTTTGTAATCAAAGCTCTCTTGATGCTTTTAAAAGTATTACATTTTAGACATGCACGTATTGTTTAGTAGAACTTACTGAGGGCGACGCAAGTGGCGACCTCTGCCGGGTAGTCGTTGTACGCAGTGCTCATAAGGAAGAGAGCGATGGAGCGCACGCCCGCCTCCTCAGCTGTCGTCAAGATGTTTCTGTAAGGCCATAAGTAATAGTTATGTGCCTACTATGTACTTATTAGTCACAAAATATCTAGAACATAATTAGATCATGTTTTTGCACTCGGCACCGCTCCTTATATGTCTGCATTATTATTTTTCTTAGCGATTAGATTTTATTAAAAAACACTTGGACACCGACCTTTGTAAAGTAAGTACGGTTTAAGGAAAATAAATACAGTTTCACATTCGGAGTGTTATTCTTTTATCACCAAGTAACAGTTATCACATAGCCAAGAACAACCGCCAAAGTTAAAATGGTTATGAGTCCATAAGTAATAGTTTTCTTGTAATTAGACAAAGACTTGCGTGGAAGTCAGAGGTACGCGGCTGTATCACTGCAAATCTAACCCTCGTGTTGACCAGATAGTCAGTACACAATGTGACAGGTGGTAAGCCGTGTCAACATTCACAAGCTTCGAGGAATAGGTAGGGTTTCTTAGGATATTTTATCACACCTAAATTTAAAAAAATGATTTTTAATAGCAAAAATGTGTATAGAAAATATGTAATTAACTTTATTTCCATTGGTAAAAGTATTCAGATGGGATTTGAACCAGAGTTACTATTTATGGCAAGCATTGGCCTGTTACAGGTGATTAATTGACTATAAAGCAAGTACTAAATGTTACCTGTAGCACGTATAGAGGGCGCTCTCACTGGCTTTCCTGTTCTTGGCGTTGAACTTGGGACTCTGAGCGTGGATCACGTGTCGACAACGCAGGTTGTACCCTCGAGTCACTACAGGCTCTGACAGGTTGTATTCTGAAAAAAGTTAAATAAGTAGTTAAGTAATCGTATAGTCTTATGTGCGGTATAGATAGTAATCCATGATCTCCGCCTACCCCTCCTCAGGGAATCAGGCGTGACGTATATGTATGTAGATAGTAATTCTCAACGAATGTAGAATATAACATAAGAATTCCGTTTCCCAAGATCAGTAAAATTTTAAGGATCCTCATTTTTTTTTTAATTCTCTTTTGCTTCATTCGCATCCATACATAGATAATATCTACATCACCGATTATGATTGGAAGTGAGAGCAATAAAAGAGAGTATGAACATCTGAAAAATACTCGGCGGTTATAAGTTCTTCTACCGCAACCCATTTTCAGTTTGTACGTAAAATATATTAAAACTTTAATTCACTCTTAACTAGAACCTTTGCCTTATTTCATACATACTTAGAGACTATAATATAATGAAAACTATAGTTTAACAACAACTATAGTGTAACAAAAGAGATGTTTTGTGGCTGTTGTACTATTCGATAGGAAGTGAAACATTATAGGAAAAACATTGACATTGTATGTAAAAAACGCGTACCAAGACATTTGACAATGAGTTCCTCTTTCAACTGTGACCCGGCCACGGCTAGTATGCGATTACTGATTGGGTTGCTTTCCGTCAGCGTTTCATCTGTAGGATTCGCGATTGCGTCCACTTCTAACAGGGTGATGTCTCCTTGCCTGGAAGAGAGGGAAACGAGAAGAATAGTTTTAAGAGATTCGAGATTTATTAATCATGAATATACTCGTACATGATTAATAAATATTTATAAGTCCGCTTAGTTATTAATCACGAGAAGAATAATTAACAATTGCTTCACACAGTTTAAGGTATTATTATTAAATAGCGGGGTTGGGACTATATGTTAGTTATTGTTGTATTCCTGACCTGTATGGTCGCTAGGATTATCATAAAATTACTTAGCTGTGAAAGTGTAATTGGCACACCTTTTTTTTTATAAGAACCGTAAGTAGAGAAGATATTATCTTGTCTCCGAGTTTCTGTCCTCCGAAAGGATTAAAGAACATGCAAGTTTTAAAAAATAGGTTGGATTTATTATTTCTTGTATTCAAGAGCCTTTTCGAGTGTACATGTATATATGTACGTACGTTTTAAAAATGAGATGGATTTTATTACTTGTATCAAGAGTCTTCAAGTCTACATACCAAACAGCAAATCTGTCATTGATTCTAGCATCGTACGCCGTGAGGGGTGGTTTCCTGGTGATGGCTGACGGAGCCTGCGACCAGCGAGGCACCGCCGTGCTGGCCACGCCGAGCGATGCTGGCGCCCTCATCGCCACCTCTGGAAATGGTAACAGATTCATTATTATTAAAACTGTAAAGGCAAAGAGATGAATGTATGATTATTATTTTTATAAATGATTAGAACCACGATGGTTAAGTCGCCGAATGAAAACAATGATTAATTTAGGATTTCGTATGGAATGAAGAATTGGGAATGGTATAAAGTTGAATTTGTCATATATTTATGGATAATCATAAAAACTATTCCAGAAATGGGCGAGTAAATGGTTCTATATAATATGTTAGTGGTCAAAAGACGAAGACAAAAGAAGTTTAATAGTTTTTGTTAATGACTGCTGGTATTTTACTCCATCGTATGTAAATATAAACAATACTATCGTTGCTCACGGAAGGTGTAAATATTTAAATATCCGTCGCAAAAAATTCCATACATTTCACTGTCATTCATACATATATTTACGATAAATACATCAGCACGTATCGGTTTGTAATTATAGTTTTAAGAGATTCGCGATTTACACTCATGATTAATAACTAACGGGACTTATCGCGTATGTTTTTATATAATAAAGTTACCTTTAATAACCCGACGTTTCGGCTACGTTGCAGCAGCCATGGTCACGGGCAGACTGTTATAAAAAATATATATAAAAACATACGCGATAAGTCCCGTTAGTTATTAATCAATACATCAGCAGTTAAAGTATATCTCTTATTGAAGCTTCATTTACAAACCTAACTATACAAGAATAGTCAATATTCGTGGGCACGTGTGCATAGAGCAATTTGTGACACAAAAAGAAAAGCCAAGGTTACACTAAATGCAATATCGCAATGGCGTTATTATATGTCATTAGCTAGTTAAGGCATTCCAACTGATATGCATCTAGTCCTTCCATAAGTTCTAAATTCTGTGATCAATAACCATTGATAATAGTCTAGAGACACGCAGTCTAACTCTACCTTTAATATACAACTTCGCAAAGGTACCAGCTTTTAGCTAAACTTTAGGAAACTAAAGCTCACAGTACACTGGATATGTGCCGCTTGTCTGGGTTAATAATTCTTTATAAATTTTATTAGTTGCGGTAAGACATTCTTTTAGGTATCACGCAAAGAGTATCGATCACGTCTGCTAGTCAGTACAATGTATACAGCTGTTTCTGAGTTCAACGAGAAAAGGTAAGTAAACATATTTAGGCCTCTTATATGAGATTTTTCATATCATACACATAATCACGTCTCTACTTCCTCTATGAAAAAAAGAAACTATTCACTGTTAGTTTTTTAAATCTACAATGAATTTTAATACAAAACAGATATAAATTACACGCTGAATAAATTATTAAAAGAGTACGAAACAAAAGTTAGATTACATGCATAAAACATAGCTTAATTATTTTCCTCAACGGGTCCTAATATTACACTTTGTAATTCCAAGGCCACTAGTGTATGAAGGTAACTGTTGGCCATATTTGTATTAACTAACCATATTTAGGTGCGGTCAACGGTGTTTTATGGCTTTGCTTTGTAGGCCGAAACTAAATTATCAAGATAAGTTTCTGTTGCCTTTATGACATACACGAAAACGCACATATGAGCACGAAGGAATGGACGCTACAGTATACCATGGTATGCAAATTCCGAGCCGAAACCATAGACTCAATATGACGTGCTTCGTCCATCTATCATATTCAGTATATTTTACCAAGGATTTAGCATAAATAATAATTAGTTGTATGGTTGAAAAATCTACTTTTCATTGTATTAGAATTTGCCCATAAGGAGGTACATTTATAGAGACAAAAATAAATTTTAATGTTTATTTACATGATATAATGTTTACCTACTGTACTTACTAACTATTTGCCCGAAAAAACGCAAGTTAAAATAAGCTTCACTGTGAATTTAATACAGTAAACAGATCAAGGACACACTTAATGTATGTATGTACGTACGTATAGTAGGGCACCTGGAAAATCGAACGATTCTTTCAGGAATTAGGTCGTGACGTTTACGTGACGTCACTAGTTGCATTCATGCTCTCTCTTTCTAGCGCTGTTTGTTATCTTGGTGGGCATGAATGAAAGCCTATCATACAAAATGTAGGCTGTAAGCTTTTGTAGGGATACCGGTAATGATATAATGAATAGAACTGGTACAGCAATGAAACAGAGGGGACAGAAGTTCAAGTGAATTTTGGAAGATAAGAAAAAGGTTTCGATTCAGTAATAAACCTTGTAATAAGATTGTCTTCAATTTTGGTCATTGAAGTAATGCATTATCAATATATACTTAATAGTACTTTTGTAAACTAACAAACAATTGTAACAAAAAATTGTAAATTCTTACATACTTTAACGTCCACTTCCAAATGAGAAAGGCATACTATAGATCGCAATCTTAGAACATCCTTACAAACATCATTCGCCTAAAATAAATACAAATACCTTTTAGTTAGTGTTATTTAAAAATGACTCTGGTACATACATTTCATAGGTAAAATAAATGAATGGAAAATCCAATTGCAAACCGACTGTCGTCCTTTTATCTAGGTCATGAGGTTTCCCGTGACGTCAGAGGTTGCATTCATACTCTGACGTCAGTGAAACGTCAAAAGTGACCGTTAAAGTTTGATTGGTATTGCTTTTCGTAATAGTTAAAAGTATAATTTAAACTAATTATTAAGAGGCAATGAAATTAAAATCCAAATTAATTAAAAATGATAAATTAAGTGAAAGATATAATAGGTTTTATATTTAGTATGCGAGAAGTGAGTGTCAAGTTTGATTGACATGTAACGTCTGAAGGTTACTGAGTTCTTCTATCGATTAACATCAATCTAAATAGAAAATATTTCATTTTTTCCATAGACTATAGCCGTGCCTGGCAGAGATAACTTACAAAATGATTCGTTCAAAAAGAAATTCAAAGTTCTCAGAGCTTAGCAAAAAAAAAACATGTATACTAAATGTTAAGTAATAATAATAATAATAATAAAAATATTTATTTACATTAGGACATTACACCGACGAACACAAAAACCTAAACAATAATACAAAACTTAGAAACTAACAAAAAAAAAAACAAACTTGAAACTAAATAGGCCTGTGCAAGCCGGTGCAACGCCAAATGCAAAAGGACCTGCCTCAGCTAAAATGCTAGTAACATGGCACAGTTGTCCATGTAAGTGATATCTTCAGTGTTTCTACATTTTACAGTAAAATACCTTGCCATATTTGCTGGTAAAACTAATATTATGTATCAATTACAATACGTAAATTGATACTTATATTATGTATCAATTTATGTATCAAAACAAGAAGAATAAAAGTGCATGTATGAGAAGTTTGATGGGTGTGAACAAGCAAGAGATATTTGACAGGATCGTTCAAGCCTCTGTGATAGTCTCTGCCGACTTTAGAAAGCTTTTAATAATATATTATACAATTCTGAATAAACGAAAAAGCTAGTCCACCTGTAAATCGACCTGTTGCTTAGTCTATCTAGGTCATGGGTCTCCCGTGACGTCACGAGTTGCATTCATGCTCCGCTGTTTACATTTGCATGAAACAAATGTATATAGAACATAGGTCTCCCTTATTAAAAAAACTATTCCTACAACTATATTAATGTACTGAGCAATAGAAAATATGGCTTTGAGTGCCTCATACCTAGCATGCCATCGAAGTTTCGGAGATGGCCACTCAAGCCTCTAACTACCCTGCCACAAGGTAAAAGGGAGTGTGGATACACAAGTCGTTAAGCGTATGTATGCAATACAAAATATAAAGAAAATTTAAGAAATAAATGTGTATTTTAAAAGTTACGGTTAAACCTAGTGACGAATTCACATTCATCAATAATAATTATGGGGAGGTTAAATCGTTGAACAGAACGATTACTTTGAGTAATTTACTCATTCAGTACTTATGAATAATCAACCTGCATGATTATGACAGTACAGAATATTTCAATGTCAAAATTGTTATTAAATTGATTCGTTGCGTATAATTGTGATTGGTGGTAAATCTATTTGACGTTTACGCTATATTCTTATCGGTTATATGATTGTTAACTTCTTGTATATAGTAGGCAACAGCTACTACTGAAGGATACTGATAGAAAATATTTGCATCATAACTCAAAACCTTTTGTGGTCGTGAGCTAAAAGGTCCTAAAGTCCAATACAATATTTAAGGTAATTATTCGGATTAAGTTTAAAATGGGAACAATATGTTTGGATCCGTAAAGAACTATTTTGAAAAAAGTAGTTTTACCTCAGTTTATGTCAAATAAAGAGTAATTATTAACATGGTAACAATATTTTAAGAAATGACCAACTTAAGTAATTGGTGAATGGTGAAGACAATTTATTGACCGAATTCCAGAAATCCAATCACTACGGCTACTCATAGTTATTGACTAGATCTAGTATATTTTATGGAGGGCGACAAACACAAACAACTGTGCTAATTTATTGAGGAAAACAAGATACCAGTGTTCCAGTTGAATAAGGAAATATCAGCAACACAAATAATGTCACACCTAATATACTATGAATAATAAAATACACAATGAATAATGAACTTTAATGCTTAAATTATTTTACGGCGTTTAACACAATAAGTGGTAAAGATTTGTGAAAACACATTGCATAAATAGAAGGCATTCTGCTATACGTTTTAGTGATGTTTTTGTTTTAAAAAACGTTTGAATTAATAAATTGAAATGGCATATTAAACGCTAATAAAAAATTTTAAAGCTGAAAATATATCACTTAGTTTCATATTATAATTTATGATGAATGTGTTAGATCAATATTTCCTTTCTTTGTTAAGTGGATTTATAAAATAACTATTTAAACACAGAAAGTTAAATGTACCAAATAAACCAACACAACAACTCAAACGATTTCTACACTAAGCTACAAAGCACTAATTATTTTCATAAGTGCCAGCGTATAATTGTAACTGTAAATTACCTATAACCGTCATGATGTTGCTGATAAGGCTACAGTTACCGAAAGCACTTTCCACGTCCGCGAGCCTCGGGGGTTGGTTCGCGTGTGACCTAGAGATGGGAACACACACCCTTATTGGGGGAGGGGATGTGACGTCACGCCGGTCGTCGACCCGGCTAATCTGGGTCATGGGACAACTTCAAATCGCACACGGGCATTCGTCCTCACCTTTGGTTCAAGTGTGATCGTTAGCTAGATTAGGTTATTTATTTATTTATGCAGTAAGAGAAGCTTTGGATTTAGTATACGGAGAAGTAGTTCGAAATCTAATTAATGAATTGTTTATAGTCGTAGAGATTGGTCTCGTTTCAATAAATAAGATTTATCGCTAACCTAACCTAAGCCTTGAATCTTTATGTTAGTAAAACTATTATACACAGGAAGATTAGAACCTTTGAAAGCTGTATTCGAGTATTTTACCGTTACTCCTGCGTAAGCGTCATGGGGAACGAAAAGGTTGAACAGGCAGCATATAATAGTGTGATATGAATACAAAGTAAACAAGTTTCCGTTTCCAATTCACAACGAATGGATTTTAAGAATGATGACTTACACACCCAGCAGAATGAATATAGAAACTATGACACAACAGCTGCTTAATGGATGTGAGTGAGGCGAGAGAGATTTGCCAGAATCGTTGAAGGTGACGATCAGGATTCTCTGCTTATCCCGTTGGGTAGCAGAGGCCTGAACATATGGTTGTATATATGATATAAGTGATTACTTGAAGGCTTTGAGAAGAACTGGTAAGAGGTAAAACTCATGAAGTGCGGAGTTAAAGGTTACCAAAATACAATGGTCGCTTGAATTACGTAAGAACATAGAGGTCACGGAGTTACTAGTAGACACATAACGTACGGGTCAGTCAGTTAAATTTTGCTTTACCTGTATTACAAGAACATAATCTTGGTACTTGGACTTGTAACTAAGACTCAATTATGGTAAGTTAGAATGCACTAACAAAACAAACTATCGCTTAAAATATGAGAAGGCATGCGCATGAGATTGCGTCAATCGACGTCATGCCATTGTTCAATGTACTCAATTCCGACTTATGAAAGAAAAGTTAAATCATCGTGCAGAGATATTTGTTTACTCATAATACATATTTATACATACGTACTATGTTTGTGGTGCTTATACATCCCGTGTTAACCGAGCAGAGATCAAAATAGCAGTTCTCTTAATGCCGAAAAATATTATCAAACAAAGACGAGAAAGAAAAACGAATGTCTTTAAAGGTTTGATAATGTAACCGATAAATATACTAATTCTCTGGTATGTATTATTCCTGCATAGCATTTGGAATAGGAAAACTTGAGCATGTTATTATTAAGTCGTCAAGGAAACTATCTTATATATTCCAACGACCATATCAAGAGTATTCTGAACGTTCATGCACAATGATGAAATGCTAATCTCTTGTTTATACATCAGCTTGAAAGGACATGCCAAGTCAACACGAGGATAAATAATGCACAATGCAAATAGTCGTCGCGAGACAATTGCCGTTGTCACTAAACAGAGAACCTTGGCTACTAATCGATTGCTTGTGTGAAATGTACGCATACCTGCATACTTGTTGCCTTAATATCTCCTCTCTGTGTGAGGATACTAGAATTATATTTACGTGATTCTGTATGCAATTTTAGTTATATACTTATGAAGGCAATTTTTCGAATCTAGAAAATAATATCATTTTTATCATCGTTCCGGACTTTAAGTAGCTGAGAGTTATTATCGATCAAATTAGAAATACATATTAGACACACATCAGTATAATACATAAATGCCTACACATCACGCCTGTATCCCTAAAGAGGGGTAGGCTGAGATAACGGATCTCCCTGACTCGCCCCTGACAAACTACATTCGCTTCATTGACATTAATAAATCTCCTCAAAAACACATTAAAACTATAAAATCATTACAATATTATATAGTTTATAATATAGTTGCATACAAAATATATCACGAATAGACACAAATTTGTTAAAATAGCTAAGAGGAAAAATATGTACGTAAGTTAAATATGGAAACCACTTACCGATATAACTTGCTACGATCGTCATGCACGATAACAAACACCTAATATTATGGACATTGAGGAAAAATATGAGCTTTAGTTGCTACGGTATTCCCACACATACAGTATCAGAGACTATGACATAATCAGGTACAAAATGTAAACCTTATTTTTAAGCTTAGTGTATACTCGTTGGCCTTAGTATAAGACCTTATCTATATTTACGGTATAAATTATTATATCTGGTATCGGGATTAAATTGTTTACAATAATTACCTTGTAGAATTACAACATAGGTAAGCGATTAAGACTATATTAGTAACTATAATGACCACCATAGTCTGTTATGATGAGTTAGCGACTTATATACATACACACATTCACGCCTCTACGTCCCTAACGGGATAGGCAGAATTCTGAAACGATCTTGACAAATCTATCTTGCTTCACTCACACCATTAACTTTCTTAAACATGCGCTTTTGTTAAACCTTCTCGTACATGCCTTGAGATGAATGTGAGCGACTTCGGTGAACAATTTAACTGTTATAGTCCGTTATGAATATTTTATATAGTTACCCAATATGTAGGTATACGTTCAGCTTTTAGGAATAAGGATTTATGGTAAGTATGCTCGGTTGCATTCTTGATCAACTAGTGAAGCAGCACGAACGAGCTACTCAGTCGGATTCCTGCTAAACTTCACTGATTTATAGTTTACGTTAAATTCGCCTTAATAGACTGAGCTAGACAGTAAGAGCAGGGTCCGAACAGTTCGTTACATGGATGTTAGAACAGGATCGACTGGGTAGCAAATCAACCATACTGGGTGAAAAATCAGTATTTTATATTAGCCTGTCAATCAATATGTTGTATGGCCCGGTACAGAGATATAAACGTTAATTGATCTAAGAAGGCTATATTACTTTGAGCATTCTATTGTTATTATCACTTTATAACATTAGGGCAGTATTTTCTTATGCTTTTTGTATTGAAAAGCATTGGATACGATTTATAAAATATGAAATTAAGTCGTTTGCTACCATACTAAATGTGATATCTAAACTAAATTTTAAGGAAAGAAGTATAAGTTTAATGAACGTAGGTTACAATATTTAGGACTTTAGTAAAAGGTACACATATGATCCTTAGGAGGGTGGCGCATTCAAAACGGTCAGTATGGGGAAGTCTAAAACTATAAGAGATATGAAGATTTGTTCTTAGGAACCATGTCACCGATTTTGACAAAAATAAAAACTGCATTCACACTTTCTTTGAAAAAACTACTGTAACCAGGCCGGGAATCGAACCCGGTTTCTTTAAAAAAATAAACTTGCCCTTTTTACACTTTTTAAATATCGATTGTGTATGTCTTAAGCTGTAAATGTCTCTATGACATGTTGTCCAAAATGAATAAAATGCATTGTTTTGGCATACTTTAATTTATCATAGTAGGTGTTCTAAGTGACCACCGTTGTTTTCAATACAATATTCAACACGTTTAGGTAACGACCTTACTATTTGAATTTTGTATTTTCATGTGGTGGATTTGCGGACTCTATTACTATAAGTCTTCAACTGTGTCATAAGCTTGTTTAGTAAAATTCATTCTTAACGTAATCCCACAAGAATTTTTCAAATATGGTTTCACTTTAAGTGGACTTTTCAATAGATTGTTAGTGTTTGATTACTGTAGATAACAAAACTTTCTAAAAGGATTAATGCAATGCTAATGCCACATGATATGGTGTATGTAACAAGTAGAGAGGTACAAGTACAAACAGCCATAGAGACAATTTTACATGTCTGAACTTGTTGAGTATTGTAACGGTGTATTTAAACTACTGTGACACAAACTAAAGTATGCCAAAACAATGCAATTTATTCATTTTGGACATCATGTTTTTATAGAGACATTTACAGCTTAAGACATACACAATCGATATTTAAAAAGAAAAAGTGAATACAAGTTTATTTTTTCAAAGAAACCGGGTTCGATTCCCGTACTGGATACAGATCAAAGAAAGTATGAATGCAGTTTTTTCTTTTCATCAAAATCGGTGACATGGTTCCTAAGAACAAATCTTCGTATCTCTTATAGTTTCAGACTTTCCCATACTGACCGTTTTGAATGCGCCACCCTGTATATGTAGGTCAATGAACGGTGTGTCACTCGTATTTTATTGTTCCGTGGCTACGCTGGGTGCGCATATTAATGTTTCAGGGTACCGTGACCATACATTCAAAGTGCCATTTAGAATAGAATTCAGAATCGAAGTCCCTATATGTATGTTGTAACATACCGCCAATATGGTATGGGTAGGCCATACATCGAGAGAATTTTAAAACTATTTTGCTTTCAGTTTTGGTCGGAAGTTAAACAGTCATTGGTGATGATGATTGAAACAGATATTATCCTAGGAATAATATTCAAAAGTTTAATTAAGGCAATACAAATGGGTTTAATCTTGGTCTAGTACGGCTATCGATATTACTTTTTGACATAATTATGATCGCGTACTATAAAAGTACCCACTTAAGTTCGTAAATGTATTCATACGTATTTCTTTACCGCGATTGCTCGGTTGTTTTAAAGGATTATCTATGCTTCAATCGGTACAAACTTGCTTTAAATACCAGACTACATTTTTCTGTATTCCATTATATTATTAGATATTGTTTCG
Organism: Leucoptera coffeella; assembly: GCA_030578115.1. Taxonomy (NCBI): domain Eukaryota; kingdom Metazoa; phylum Arthropoda; class Insecta; order Lepidoptera; family Lyonetiidae; genus Leucoptera; species Leucoptera coffeella. The sequence continues at coordinate 85,901 of JAMBLF010000420.1, forward strand.
TACATAGAATGGTGATAATTGCTGCTCAAGAATTAAATATATACCTACTCGTAGTGTCATAAAATTCTATTCGTATAGGCCTCTAAGAATACCTTAACTAAATAAAACTAAGTTATTTTTTTACTGTTATAAAAATACCATTATAGCCTAATCCGTCAAACATTCATTTTAAAAGCAATTCAATTTCCAGTTACATAGACACTTAAAAGGCTGAAAAATCCATGGATTCAATGGCAATTGAATATAATGTGCGTAAGTCTAAGTTGGTACTAGCCCCTTGTCATTGCGTAAACCTGTTAGGTTGGTTTCTACTTAAGTTATTTTAAGCTTATACATACAGATAGAACCTTATTTACCTAGAAAGTGTCACTTTATACTAGCTTTGGTCAGATCTATGAAGCTTAAGGAAAATAGGTAAACACATTACTGATGCAAAACGTGCGTGTATGTAGGTATATGTATTATCGTTTAAGGCTTCTATTGCGGTTTAACGGAAGCCTCCTAAGTATACTTGGTCAGGGTACTGCGGTTTCTCATATGACACAAGCTTCTTATTTTACTTTATACGTGTCATAAATATAAGTCTTTTCAAACGAAAAGGCTTCTTTTACACTTTTATTAAAATCTGATTACATATAATATTATTTATATTAGTTATTCCAAATTAAATAGCTTCTACATATTATTATAAAATCTGTGCTGTAAATAAAAACGTAATATTATTTTCTAAATAGTAATTTCAGACCAGATAAAAAAAATTGAGCTCTGAAACTGTCTAGGTGTATAGATTAATTTATTTCAAGTAAACGAATTCTATAACAGATATCAAAACGAAGTATAATTTATATTTTGTGTTCGGTTATTCGATATGATATTTAAATTTGAACTGTGAATCACTCATAGCAAGAGCTAAACGAAGCCTTTTCAAATACATCCTACAAAGTTTCATGAAAGTTGCGACATTAAGATTTCTGTTACTGTAACTTTTTTATTTTCAACACTCATTTCCTCGTTCACATTACAGTTAGTAACTCATGGTAAAAATCACGTTTTCAAATTTATAAGAAGACACATTAATACGTATGGATAGTAAAAACTCATATAATTATATACTCTTTATATACTATAAGATATTTTGACCTCCGAGTAACGTACTCTTTATGTATTAGTTTTGTAACTACCATCATAATTAACGTTTGATCTTAAGTATCATGAGTAAGATTTTGATCCACACAGCTTATTGTCTCATGAATTTAGGCCTTACGATATTTATACGATGTTAGTAAACAAAATGCGTGGAGTAGGTAATAGTAAAACAATGTAAATTATTCTGATACTGCAGGCATACAAAGCATCTTTGTAGAAATTATTTTGATCTAAGCCCTTTTGTAGATAAAGTGTATTTAGTTGAGACACATTAGAGGCATACAGTAGATAATATTAATAGCGTACATAACGAAATTAATTACTATTTCCATGGAATTTTTTCATTAGTAGAGAATAGGAATTACTAAATATAAAAAAAACTCACCGATCATAACAATAGAATCTGTAATAATGTCTATAATCATATAAAATATATGTACTTATTTGCCCTTATTATATTTTGGGAATTATTCCTACATAGAAATGTTTTTAGTCCTACAAATTGAGGTTTAAACTATGTGAGAAAAAATGTATGATTCATTCAATAAAAAATGATAGACAAAAAATATGCGGCGTCATCACTACAAAATATGAATTAAGTACATTGAAGACAAGTAGTAAAAAATCATAGTCAAGTCAAGGTAATCTATGTTACATTTTGTTATGAAATTTAATGTTAATTTTTAGACCTCTAATTCACAGCATTACCTATTAACAGTAATGATTTTGACAAAAACTAAATCATATCAAATTAATAAAATAAATTGAAGGCAACCAGGTAGAATCCCAACTTAAAAAAGTATTGGAGTATTGTTCAAAAACTTCTGTGAGTAACCAAGCAGTTCCGCTTGACGATTTGGCAACAACTTCGAGTTACAACTTAACATCTGGCCATTAGGGTTTACATTTAACAATGACAAAGTACTCTTTACATACCATTTAATTGTAAATCCATATCATTCACATGCGCGACCACTTAAAACCTGATAAAGCCACAACACAAAGTATCAACAATATTGAGTTTAATGACACTAGCGGGAAAAGTTAGATAAAAACGAGTGATACACGACGTGCTACCCATCCGACTGCTCAGCACTGACTGGTTAAAAATGACTCACAACAGTCAAAGCCTCTCATTTGCAAGGTTTCTCATCTGTCACTGACATTTCAACTTCAACTTTACCACTTTCAAATAAAGTTGATATTCAAACATTTTAAACAAGCAAGGGTTCAACCTGTTCTGCCTACACGAGATTCTGGTAAACTTTGGTAATATGCGACATTCTTTGTTTTTGAACTAGCAAAGGGCTTCTGAAATATCTCTTTCATAAAGCCATGAGGCGTGTTTGCTTCTCCATGAGGTAGAGTTGAATACAAAGGTTACAAAACCTGGCTCTTTGTTGTAATCAATGGTACACACAGCGGTAGTTATACTGACGTCATATGAAATTGTAATGACTGACTAATATAGTATCTTTTGTTATTATTTATAACTATATGCAATAGTGACAAAAATAAATATGTTTAAAACAGATCCTTTAGACAAAGATGGCTATTAAAGCGTTTAATGACTCATGCAGCTGGGATTTTAAGAGAATGTAATCAGCTGCCCCTTTTTCTGCATTAAGAGGTGACTTAGAATTTTTCTTGGATATTATTTTAGTATGTTTGCCTCCAACTACAGATTTAAGGGACTCTTTGTTCTGTCCCATTCGGAGATTCTACGTGTATAGTTATAGTATTACTACTACTCGCTATTTTTTCCGGATAAGTTCCTTTAACATACTAAAATAAAAGTATATAGACTATGTTTGTAAACAAATAGAAAGTAAGCATGCGTAGCCAAGGAAAATTTTAAATTCGCTATCATGATTCAATAACATTGATACAACGTACGATAATGGGAATCAACACGAGACTAAGCACTAAGCAAATATTTATTCCACTTCAAAAGTTACGTGCTGTCTGATGCCGACGATTTCCCAGTTATCTGTCACTGAAATACATTCGTCATACCTACATGTTTCACAGGCAGACCTTCACAACCCCGATAGTTCAATCAATCAATCAGCCTATGACAGTCCACTGCTGGACGTAGGCCTCCCCAAGGTAACGCCACAAAACACGATCACTCGTGGCCCTCAGCCAACCACTACCAGCGACCTTTTTCAGGTCATCAGTCCATCTGGCAGGGGGGCGTCCTACACTACGTTTACCGAGACGCGGTCGCCATTCGAGAACCGCTTTGCTCCAACGGTCGTCGGTTCTGCGACAGACGTGACCGGCCCACTGCCACTTCAGCTTGCAACATCGATAGACAATGTCTACGACATTGGTTCTCTGCCGGATAATCTCGTTCCGGACTCTGTCCCTTAACGAGATACCCAGCATCGAACGTTCCATTGCCCGCTGAGCGACATGTAATCGGTGAGCCAACCCGACTGTCATGTTCCACGTCTCGGCACCGTATGTCATTACAGGTAGGACGCACTGATTGAAAACCCTGGTCTTAAGACACTGCGGTAGTGGCGACGAGAAGATATGACGCAACTTCCCGAATGCTGCCCAGCCCAGCTGCACTCTTCTGGAAATCTCACGCTCGAAGCTGTCCCTACCCATTTGTAGAACCTGGCCCAGGTAGACATATTCCTGGACCACTTCGAGCGTTTCTCCACTGATCGTGATCGGCCCCGGGACAACGAGCTCATTGAACATGACTTTTGTCTTGTCCAAGTTCATCCGGAGACCGACCGACCGTGAGGCAGCGTTAAGACTATGCAGCATTCCCTGTAAATCCTGCAGCGAATCCGCCATTATGACAATGTCGTCAGCGAAACGGAGGTGCGTGAGGTATCTGCCATTGACATTGATACCCATTCCAGTCCAATCCAGAGTTTTGAAGACGTCCTCCAGTGCGTTCGTGAACAGTTTCGGGGAGATGACATCCCCCCTGTCTCACTCCTCTGAGCAACTGTATAGGACTTGTCTTTTGGTTTTGGACTTGAACAGATATCGATGCCACGCTGTATAGGCTCCTCAACACCTGCACATAACGCCAATCGACCTGACATTGCTGCAAGGATTCCAGAACAGCCCAGATCTCGATGGAGTCGAAGGCCTTCTCGTAGTCCACAAAGGCAAGACACAGCGGCTGGTTATACTCATGAGAACTTCTGTATAACCTGCCGCACTGTGTGGATGTGGTCTACGGTACTGAAACCTTTTCGAATCCGGCCTGCTCCGGCGGCTGGAAGGCGTCAAATCTTGAGGCCAGACGATTTGTCAGCACTCTCGAGAACAACTTGTAGACGTGGCTTAGGAGCGCGATAGGCCTATAATTCTTCAATAGGGCCTTGTCTCCCTTTTTGAAGAACAAGGCCACCACGCTCCCACTCCACGCCTTTGGAGTAGTCCCATTAGCTAGGACGGAATTAAATAGGTGCTTGAGCTTCTGCAGGACTGGAGCTCCTCCCGCCTTTAGAAGCTCCGAGGTTATTCCGTCTTCGCCGGGAGCCTTCCCTTTACGAAGTTGTTTGAGAGCGCTCCCAATTTCGTCTTCGTCCACGAGCGGGAGATCATCAGTGTAGTGGCGCACCAATGTGGCTCTTGGGTCCTTCGCATCGGGTGGAGGCTTCGGGCATGCGAGGAGTATAGATGGCCGTAAAAGCCCTCAACCTCTTAAGAATCCCCGAATTGAAGTGACGGTTCTGCCCTCTGAGGTTTTCAGCTTCGTCAGATTAGACGTACCCATTCTTTTACAGAAGACTTTCGACCCCCCGATTCTGCTCAATGGCCTCTTTGATGAGTTTCGCATTGTAGCTTCGGAGTCGCGTCTCACCGATTTTCGGATAGTTTTATTGAGACGTTGTGTATCTGACGAAGCTCCCTCTGGCAATTCACGTCGAATCCGCATCAATTCCAGGGTTCCGCTTGAGAGTTTAGACCTTCGGCTGCCTCGCCCTCCCATGAAGCATCTTCCACCCACTTCGCGAAGTACCCTCACCACAGCATCGAGGTTCTCGTTAACACTTGCCGTGGTATTCAGTGCTTCGAAGCGATTGCGTAGTTCCAGCTGGAACGCTTCAGAGCTGTGCACGGATTGGAGCATCGTTGGGCGAAGAACGGATCGTCTTAATCGGCTTCTCTCGGCTTTAAAGTCGAAATTCAGGGTGCCTCTCACAAGGCGGTGGTCACTGCCGGTCTTAAACCTATTGACCACTGAGACATCCTGAACACGTACTTCCTGTCTGCCAAGATGAAGTCGATTTCGTTCTTCGTCCTACCATCTGGGCTCTGCCAGGTCCACTTCCTATGGGGCTTTTTCTCGAAGAAGGTGTTCATGCAGAACAGCCCCTCTTTATCCAGGAAGTTGACCAGCATCTGCCCTCTGGCATTTCTGCATCCAACCCCGTGCGCTCCGATACGCGATTCATCGCATTCGCGCACTCCCACTTTGGCATTGAAGTCCCCCATGACAACGGTGTAGTGGGTCTTGGTGGTGTTATGCATCGCCTTGGCGATATCTTCATAAACCACCTCGACCTCACTGTCTGGGTATGCCGACGTCGGCGCATATACCTGCACGACCTTAAGAGAGTATCTCTTGGTCAGTTTCAGTACTAGGTACGCTACCCGGGTCGACACACTCGAAACCTCCAGCACGTTGTCACGGAGAACCTTGTTGACGAGAAAACCTACGCCACCCTGTGACTTCTGGCCGCCCTCCCCGGAAGTAGAACAGATGGCCTGATTCTAGGGTAATGGTGTCCTCACCAGATCTTCGGACCTCCGATATCCCCAGAACATGCCACCTTAAATTAGTCAGTTCTACCTCCAGTTGCGCCAGGCCTTTCGTCCAGCCGTAGACTGCGTCCATTGTACGTCGCCAGTGTCAATTTGTGGCAGCTGTCCGTAACCCGGGGATTCTTAGCACCCCCCTGCCCTACCGTAACCGAGACCGCTGCCGTGGGCCGGAATAGTAGGGCGACCGGAACTGGGGTCCATGTGTTCGTAACCTTTCTCATGGGGGGTTATTGCCCTTACTCACCACGCTGGGCAGGCGGGTTGGTGAGCGCAGAACGTAGCTCTTCGCACCAGTGACGCTGCTGCCCGTCACTGGTCTGTTGCATTTAGCCACGCTTAATTAAGAAATGGTTATACCGCCATTTGTCGGTCGCCAGAGCCTCGTTAGTTATAAAGCAGGATGCACCACGGGCAGGTGAGGTTGGCTTGAGGCACTAGGGTGATAGTGTGCCCCCTTACATCCCCTCAAGTTCAACCCCTCAGTCAACCCCGATAGTTATGGTTGGTTATAGTAAAGAAGGTACCATCACAATTTCGTTAGTTATGGTTGGTTATGGTAAAATTAACCAAGGAGGTATTATATCTTCAAAGGTTCTGTCACAACAGATGGAGAAGGTTCTGAGTACGTTGTATTACTATTTAATGCTTTGTTTGCTGGTGACATGGGGATCTACTCCACTAATGCGTTTTAGCAGAACTTCAGTTGTTAGTGAAATAGCAAATGTGTCAAATTTGACTGTCAATTCAAACTTAATTGATGGCAGCAAAAGCATTATGGACCTTTAGTCCACTTCGAGGTGGATACATCCTCTTAGCTATTTTATCTCTTTGGGTTAATTTGAATGCAATCTGTTGCACTATGTCACTGCACTTTTAACTTTAGTATCGGGGTTGTAGTCACATTAAGATTGAACATTAGTGACAGGTTGCAATCCCCTAAGATTATTTTAAATTCAAAGCGATTTAATACGTTGCCTCACGTTTCCATTCAATCGATTTAGATTCAAAGACATGTTTAATGTCAGTTGGAGGTTCGAGTGTGATTGTGTTTTATTTCTGTCGATGCTACTGCAGTACTAGGGGCGGTCGATAAATTCACGGAAACTACTGTTTATTTTTATCTGCACAAATTTTGGAAAAGATACATTGCAATGCTTGTCGATTTTATAAGATTAAGGTTTTAATATAAATAGCAATGTCTAAGTAGAATTTTCCCGTCTGAGATAAGTGCGCGTATTTTCAATAAAAAGAGAATAAAAACTTCCAAAGCAATTACGAAAATTTTCATTTAAAATGACATTACTAATTTAAGATGGCCTATTTTCTTTAAATGTTCGTGTGTTATTTGCTAGTTACGGAATAATATTCGTCATCGGGCAATAGTATGTTATAATGTCATTTCTTATAATAACTGCCTTTGAAACTTATTGACAGATATGCAGCATACAGGAATGAATTTCCTACGCCTCTATCATTATTAAATATATGGTTTTGTTCTAGTACCGGGTTATGACGTAAAGTAAAAATAGGAATAATTATCTACATCGAAAATTAAGATAAGTAGAAGGATCATTTGCAGTAAATTAATCGACTACAAGAAACCAATTCAACTTAAATTTGTTTGTTGATTAAAACTAAGTACGCAACGTCTGCTTCTATTACAATTTAAAGAAAGAGAGATTTTTACCCATTTCACTGGATACTAGCACACACCATTTTATTTTCTATACTTTTTTTGCTATTCAGTCTCACTATAGACAGCAAATTACAATGTGCCATTACGAACTCTTTTCCTTTTAACTCTTTCAATGGGATACTGTTTTCATTGACATCTGAAGGGATAAAAACGCATAAAAAGACTTCATCTTACTACGTATCCATGGCAACGAAATAAATAGTTACTGACCTATCGCAATACCGGATGCATGCACGTAGGCGGATATCCTTTTCTAATGAATTTAACTTTTGCACTTTACCTGTTACGATATGGCATCCGTTCCGTTTTTAGTTTCCACTGAACGCGAGCTCGCAAAGGAATATTACTTTATGAGAGCACTTATAATTTGCAAAGGTCAATAGTGTATACATAGGTCCGATACTGCATGATGTAATGTTTTATGTAGGGTCAATAAATTGTATATTTCATTTTAAGAATACATATTAATTAGTAAAAAAGGCAAAGCCAAAGAGGAAGGAAAAGTTGGACAGGGTAGACTGCGTAGAACTTATACAGATCCAATTGGAGACATTCTTCTAAGGGCGTGAAGAACAGAAGAGCATGAATAAGAAAGATATGAATAATAAGATGGGTGGGAGTAAAGTGATTTATCAGGATCGATCCAGGTGGCCATAGATAATCTCTGCCTATTCCGATAGGGATGTAGAGGCGTGAATATATGTAGGTAGTATAATGTTTGGGAAGGATAAAGAAATTGGTTTTATTAAATAATTCTTTTTTGACCCTACTAGGTAATGCTAAAAGTAACAGTAGAAATGTACTTTTCCAAGGTTTTACACACTGATTAACGGATTAAAAGAGTGAAGGTTTTGTATAATTACTAACTATGTTAAGGGTGAAAGTCAAAAGTTTTGAAGTTATAATTAAGTAAACACAATGTCCGTCCTGTTCAGACACTTGAATTAAATCCCCATAAAACTAACAACATAAATAATGTGATCTTGACACACTAAACCGCTTCACAATTTTATTATAATTGTATATTTATGTGTAGTTCATGGAGGTGGTGTAACTAATTGAGATAAATTGGTAATGTTACATTTAAGCTAGAAAAAATATTCTAAGTTATACAAAAACTGCATACTATTTAATTAAGTATCAATAACCATTAAGTATTTTTGACCAAATCATTTAATTGCTATATCATTAAAAGGATTAGAGGTTCTGAATAAACATGTTACTACTTAAAGGAAATTAAATCTGATTGACAGCTGTTTAAAATATTCTTTAAAACTATTATATATGTAGAATTGTATTTACTATTTAGAATTTATTTGACTTTATTCTTATATTGAATTCTTATTTTTATCCATGTAGTACAATTATACTTATTGTAATCAGTAACTATTTTTGTCATTAGACCTAAGTTATTTAAGGGTACCTGATAGTTACTAGTGACATTAATTCCTGTGCACAATTTAAATATTGATACTGCATACCAAAGGAATAAGAATTTTAGTAAAATCAGTGTACCGCAGAATCAGCTGTGTTCTTTCTGCATATAAAGATGCAATGCTCATCAAGACGGAGCGAGATGAGCTCCTCATAAGAAATGGGGCCAGAGGCAATTGGAAATGCTAATGTTCATTCTTGTCTATGCTCTAGATCAGTGGTTCCCAAACTTATTTTGTCTACTGCCCACTTTGAGAATAAATATTTTTTTAGCGCCCCCATTTTTTCACCCATTTAAAAACCACTATAACTTCAAATTTCTGGGTTCAACTTTCTGGGTCTCTTAACACCCTCCCACAAGGGGGGCGTTATCGCCCACTTTGGGAAAGACTGCTGTAGATGGAATCCCATGTTAAACTGGGATGAAAAAAGAATACTAAATACTGTAGATGGAATCCTATGCTAAACTGGGATGAAAAAAGAATGCTAAATATCTGAAATTCTTCCCAGCATGTCTTAAGAGGCAACTAAGGGAAGAGGTGACTAAGGAAAAAAGGCTATATGAAATATAATAGGCAACAAGCTAGCAACCTGTCACCAATATATCACTAAGCAGGGAAAGAACAATAAAATAATTTTATTAACTAGAAAGAGTTGCGGTAAATGTATATTTTTTAGCAATTGGGTACTTTGAAATAGAAAATAATGAAGTAAATAAATAATTATTTTTAAGTAACACATTCAGTGTCATAAAGGTTATGGGAGACCTATTCATATAAAAAAAATTACAAAGGTGATAAAAAGTTTCAGCCAATTTACTAGAAAAGAGTATTTACTACTCTTGAACTTATTCTGTAGAATCCAGTGATTGTTTCCATTTAACTAAAATACAGAAATGTATGTTCACTCAGCCATACTTTACCCCTCATCATACCATACACCTTCTCACAGGTCTTTGCTGTGCTGCGTCATAAGCAGACACTAATGATAGCCACCTTGCACTACACTGGTCATCTTTCTCACTTCACTTACATCCTTTAACTCATGGAAGCAATACAAAATATGAATTTCAAGTTTGCAATATTGACAATTGGGATAATATTGAGAAGGCTATTATCTTTAAATGGGCAAAGATCTATTCTAACTGTAACATGTTGGATATAGAGTTATCTTCTATCTTTTAATTATCTAATTACTCTAAAAGGGTGTTAAGTTATGCTCTTTAACTTATTATATAGAAACCAAAATTGTGGCTGTTATGTTAAAGCAATAGATAGCCTAAATATTTACTATCTTAAGGCTATCTATTTGTAAATGAAGGAATAAACATGAACGATTGATAGGAGTTATGGGTTTGAAGTGGCCTATTAAAATATATTGTTCAATGGTGTTTTGTTTTGTTGTTATTGTATAACATAGCAAAGGACAAACATATTGATGAAACTCAAATAAGATAAGATCTAATAATATGTATGATTAATTTAAGTTGGATTTATGCAGGTACTGTAGAAGTTCTAAATCCCAGAAAATTTTGTATACTTGTGATTATTAAGAAAGTAAATTTGTACCCGGTGCAACAGTGAAAATAATCGATATTATTAAGTACCTAACAAGTTAGTTTATGCTAGCGTGAATAAAACCAAACGTATGAATTGTAAAAACTTAAGAATAATAAATATGCAGCGGTTTTATCAGAATGGTATTTTTCAAATGATTAATTAAGGCTACACTTACCACTGTAAATAAACAACTAGATAACAACTGGAATGGAGAATTCAACTATATTTCAACACTAATTATAAAACACAAATCTTATACTACACCAATGAACGTACAAAACGATGCTACGAAAACGTATAGCAGGGAAAATTGAACGAGTAACTCACTGTCAAGTTTTTCATACACATAAACACAGTACAGCGACACCAACATATCTGTAAAGTGGCAAAAAGTGGAACTACACCCAATATGACACAATAATAGATATAAATACGCAAAAAAGACAAAGACCTTTATTTGCTTTAACTATAAAATATTAAATAAGATACAACTTCACTTTGATTTGAAACTACACTATTTAAAAAAATTAATAAACCATTCTGAAACTACGACAGCACCACATTTAAGTTTACAGTTAAGTTGGTTTGGCCGTATGTACAAGGTCACTTTTTTCATGACACGAGTTAGTATGTTTTGTTCCACATAGATGCCTCTGTTATATTCAGTTATACATATTCTGTCAATAACTTTGGATTATTTTAATCATATCACGCGACATATTACAATGTTTTTTGTTATTATAAATATTAATAACAATTGATCTAAAACTTGCAAGTTTGTTTTTAAATAAACACAGCATTAAATTGAATTGATGGCTATATTGTAAATTCCTCGTCAATAAACCTATTTTGTAGACAAGGATTTTCACAATGTTGAAATCTATTGCATTGGGAAGTTGTATAGCAGGAATATGTTTATCGTTTGCTGTTTCTGTTTATTTGATGTATATCTTAGAACCGCCAACCATACTTAGTCTCGCCACAAACTTTTTTAATGAGGTAAGTTCTTCTTAAAGCAATGTAATGTGATTATAAACATGTTTTATTGTAAAAAACGAATAAAATGTTACCGTCTTCCGTCCGTCTATGCTGTTTTGGTTGAAGATTTATAAAAAAATATTTTATTTCTAGCAGAAGTATAAGTTTTATAATGCCATCTAGTGTTCATATCTGCACCTACTATATGTTTACATTTTATTTGTTGCAAAGGCACAGTTAATTTAATAATTTATCAAAACACTTCGTTTTATTGCGTTGAATAGTTAGCTAGCACATTTTATTTAAATTCTCGACATTTTTACTATGATTATTTTGTTTAGTTTATTCAGTTTTAGTTACGGCTTTCAACACTAGAGGGCGTTGAATGTAATAAGAGATTCTATCAGACAGAATATGTTAACTCGAGAATTTGTTTCTGTACGTAGTTTGAAGACCATGATTATTTGTATTTGCCCATCGCAAATTAATACCTTTGATGTATCTGTATACAGTGCATACGCCATGTAAAACAGATGATAATATTAAAACCTCACGTTATTTTTCATTTCAGGACGAAAACAAGAGTCTGAATGAAATTATGGAAAGCGCAGGAAGGAAGTACGAAATAAGCAATGTATCAGCTCCAATTGAGATACAATATGCAGAAAGTACTAACGATTCCGCTCATGTAAAGGAGAACACAGTATTGAAATTCCAGATTTGCAATGACAAATGCGATATAGACGTAATGGTTAATTTCTCATCAAAAAATATTACTATTCTGAAAGGGGATGAAAAACTGATTTTGCTACCAACCCAAAAAGTTCAACAGGTATGTAAAAAAATGATTCCAAATGAAATATTAAATAACCATTAATTCGTTCATGGTGTGATATGGTCATAATAATATATGTAGATATATATTCGTACATATTCAATCTGTAATAACTTAAAAAACTGCGCTTCTTGACGGTTTCAAAATTCTTAAGGAATAAACCGATTACAGAATCTATGGTAGTTAATATATACATATGTATTTATTTATCTACAATAATTATATATATTTCTTAAATATACGTTGACTATACGTATCCTCAACACGAGTCTTAAGTCCTTAGCAAGGGGCTAGTTGAATTGGTTTATTTACAATAATATTCTTGTATAAATTGTGCAAGAATACTAACTAGCTGCCGTTCTTCCCAGCGTAGGAGGTGACTTAGGGACTAGGGGGTATTGCTCAATATTCCTGCTTAAGACTGACTAGGAGATTCTGTCTCCCCTAAACGGATTAAAGGACGTGAATGTATATGTAATTGTACATTTTAATGAAGCATAGACTAAGAATTATACTTACAGGTGGTTTATCCCAAAACGGACGGCTTGCAGAAGGAAGACGAAGAAGATGTAATGTCCTTTGAGAAATATGTTCAAAAACACTAATTCTATGACATTATAATACATTATGATATATGAGCTTTACTATGAAGGTTATTATTATTTAGAACACATTTCTGGTAAAGATTGATATAATAGTATCCCAATTATCCACGCAGGCATCTAACTGATTCGTATAAAATTATGCTCTGCTCATACTATCTTTATATATAAAACATTAACTTTTATACTAATTTTAAAGGGATATGTTCAACATTCGAATAAAACTTTGAAAGGGCTGCCCCGAAAAGTAATAATCATAGTTATGCCTGCCAGGTACGTATATAGTATTATTGTTATGTATATTAGTATATTAAGTAGGTAATGCATTATTGTATTAGCTAAAACGTAAATAGACAGCTGCTACTAGCTGTCTTTCTTCGGCCCATCGTAGGAGGTGGCTGCGGGTTACATTGATATATTGTACAATGGTCTCATAACTATATTCCATAATAATGCCAATCCGATATTTATGCTAAAAGTGACCTAGGAAACATAATCTTCGAAGCTCTGTCCTTTAGGTAGTAATTCTACGGCCACCTCGAACCCACGTTTTGACCAGATACTCAATGTGACAGTTAGTAAGCCATGTTGCCATTTACAAACACTAACTATTATTTATTGGCTTTGATATAGAATGATGATAGGTAACAGATCCTAGCCTACCACTCAATAGATTCCATATATAGTCCCTTAATTGCCTCCTACCACATGCCCGGAAAAAATCAGTTAGTTTACATTTTTCATGCTCTTTAGACTAGTATGGGAGAGTCACTTTTTGTTAGAAAAGTACAAATTTCATTTTCTGAATATATTAAGCACGTGCACAGGTATTAATCTGTTATCGGGGCTTATGCATTTAAATTGGTTAAGCCCAGCCAATTACCTAGGTCTTATCTAAGGCCAAAACTGTGCACTAGTTTCCACGCTGGCGACCTATTCACGTGTAATCGTTTAAGTTTTGCTAGATTACATTTCAATTAACGTTAGAAAACAATGAATAGATAAAATACATAGTGATTGCGAAACACAGGGGGCCTAGCCTAGTAGCAAAGCTATATCTCTTCGAAATGTCAGTCCAATACCAATTGACATCATGTTCTGTCAAGTCAAGTCAAGCGTTAAGGCATGTGTCGATTCCCTACATTTTAATTATATTGCCTTAGAGCACTTGGATAGGGGCCCAGTTCTACATTGACGAATAACATCACGAGGAAAGCTGCCCATCCTTCAGAAAAGACAATAGTTAGAACATTACATGGCGACACAGAATACCATATGATACGTTGATTGCTGGCTTTACGTGTGTAAAGAGATTCGTAGATACTCAGGGCCCTTACTCCACTAATTCATTTTAACCACAACATTACTTCAGTATCGATACTGTAATACTTCAGTGGCCGTAATTTGACACTTTTGGCACTCCACTAACAAATTTTGGCCACTGAAGCGCTATCGCACTACATCTGAAGTACTTCTGCGTTTGAGGTACAAAAAAGCTACTCCACTAATCAAACGTCCGTCAATGTCAGTTCAATAGCCTTATATTTGGTACTCCACTTTTGAAATTTCTATACTTGAGTTGCCACTGAAGCACCACTGAAGTGCCACTGACTCACTATTGAGGCACAACTGTGGCAGATCAAAATATTAGCAGAGTGCCACTTTTACAGCCGAGACACTGAAGTAACGCAGTAGCGACGCAGTTGTGTGGCTGTCAAAGTTAATTAGTGGAGTAAGGACCCTGGTCGTAGTTTAACTCTCTACCCTGAAAGAGTTAATGTCATGAAGCGTATGTTGTTGAATTTGCTTTGTTGTCGGGACATGGGATTCGAAAATAAAAGTATAAGGATCTCTCCATTTATCAATACATAACGTGTTTTGAAATTTCAGTTTTTCTAAAATACACTTTCCGAACGCAACGAAAATAACAATAAATGATAACAATAGACACCAGCAAACCAAAAACCACGATTCGAATACCAGCCGCCTCAGTTAAATCAGTGTATTCAAGTACTAGCCCTCAAAGTATTATCAGTGTTTAAAGATTTAACAAATAAAACAATTAGAAAGTAATTGGACTTAATACGTCGTTTAGACAGTTACATTCAAGTGAATAAGGAACCCGACTGCACTAACCTTGAGCGGTGTGAACTGGATTAATAATACATATGTATTGGGACCGGGTTTCGCAATTACGACATACTGTATATTTCTAAACTGTTATCGATAAGAAAAGACTAGAAGCTGCAATTATCGCTAGCGTAGGCAGAACTTGACTTCTGCGACTTGATAGTTGATAGAGAACATAAAATGATAAAATATTATGTTGTATAGATCGATATTTCAGTACAAACAGGTGTGGAATGAAATTAACTAACTTCAACAATATAGTTATTTATTTTAAGTCGTTATCTAGAGCTGATGAATACATGAGTGTTCGAGAATAACGAAATTCAATTAGTCGTATTAATCTTGACAACTGTATGTTGTATGAGCGACATAATCATCGAATTTGTAAACTTATTCACAAAAAATAGTCTGCATGACATTAGGTATACATTTAGGGATATATCCCGTAACTACATGAAACAGTAAATTTACATATTAAATCAATTACATCGCTTATGACAAGCAGTGTTGCGATCGCAGAAAAGTGTGCGTAGGTGTGATAATTGCCATAAAATCTAATTTAACCAATCATGTAATGTACAACTACTCGTTCTAGTTACTAAAGCAATTAAATTTAAGCTTTGTACATTAATAAAATGAACAAAGTACCTTCGGAAGGATAAAGTTATGCTTACTTTTCCAGCAAGCCTTTGTTTGGCCATAGTGTTAATAGTAAACCCGCCAGGCAACTTTCATTGAGTAGGCGGCGCGCCGAGCTGCGGCTACCAGGCTGGCATGAGCATTCGGCAGTACTCTCAACGCCGAGCCGCATCCCACTTGCATCCAAAACTCACTCTTAAACCAAACACTGGTAACAAGTAAAGTGCAAAGCATGCATTTGGTCAATAAAGCCGCTATTTGCGTGAATTATCCGAGGTGAATGTAGCATTCTACACGGTGCACTGGACTACCTTGAACGACCTTGCTGGCACATACAACTTTACGCGATTGAACCATACAATTGATTCGTGTGCAAGATTTTTTAATCATATACATACAGGCTCGTTTATTAATCTTATATCGTTTCAAGTGCTTGTAAATCCTAGTTTAAATATAAGTACTTAATCATGTTTAATGTGAAAAGATGTAGCAACTAGTAAGTTATTATATTGATTGCATTTTGTAGTTATTTCAACATTCACGCTCATAGAAAACATAATTCTTATATTCTATATTAGACATAAGACCTATAACAGTCAGATAGACGACATTAAAAAAACTTGAAGATGAGCATCCGTGGTCTCTCTCTGTTGGGAAAGGAGCTTAGTGTGTATGTATGTAAACAAATAACAGCTGAAACATATAACAGTCAATAGACCATAGGTATCTAGTGCATGTATACGGACCCACATGTTATAAACTGTCACGTTTGTAAAAGCTATAATGCGAACGTACTCGTACATACACATTTAAGTTTAGTAGCATTATTATTTTAAACACTATTTGGTCTTATTATTAGTACTCACATAACTTACCTTATGTTGTATTAGATTAATATATACGTACTACTAGACCGTCATCATGCACTTTACAAAGCATAAATGATCTTCTTTTCTTTGCACTCTCAGATCAGGAAGAATGACTTAAGTTTATTCTACATCACACATCTATATGGATTATAAGAAAATAAACAAAACTGACCCTAATATTAATACCTTCCTAAGAAAATGGCATCGTGACCATGTTAAATAAATTGAAACAGAGAATACTAAACTATTCGCAACAGAAACAACCGCATATATGCATTTCGAAATATATTTCGCATAATGGAAAATAACAATATAGTTCAGATCAAGTTTAGTGATTCAATTCCTAATTGAAATTCTATTGTTAATAACTTCCTTAAATGATTGTTTATTTGTGAATGAGTTCAAATAATAGCCGAATGATATACATACCTATATTCTAACTTTAAATTCTCTACATGTATGTATAATGCTTAACTATCGAATGGTTAACCAAACGCCCTGATTAATTCTATACTCGCTGTTTATCATAGTTTATTAATGATTATAATTTGTAGATAAAATTAAACTTGACTAGTGCAAATAGTCATCTAATTTTCCTTACCTTGCTAAGAGTATTCTAGTAATTTTGTTCTTATCATTGACTACCAAATATTACGTTCACTTCGCTTATTCAAATATTATTCAGGAAATGCCCCAAATAAACATTGCGTTCAAGATCAATGCCCCTGAAAATTTCTCACTCGTGGAATATTTGCATGGTCCGTTTTCTGCTACTTATAATATCATTTAAATGCACTGTTTTATGGAAATGGAAAGCGGTCTAGCTCAGTGGTTGAGGCCTTTTCCTTGAGTCAGTAGGATCTAGGTTCAACCCTCGTCTGAATATGTAACAATTTAGATCCAATATATACGTTTCCGCCATAACAAAAACTTCTACGGTTAGGAAACATACCTTACACAATAAGTCAGTTGACATGTAATACTAACTCAGTAATTCTAGACATAGACTTTTGACTTAATATAATAATACTCATAATGTTTTGTTTTAATAATGATAAGTTGTAAATATTGGGGTTTGAGGACAGTTTATATGGTCATTCTTCCCCATTCAGTTTTTAAATATCTATAAATATCTCAACAAAATAATATGTTTGAAACAGATTCATTCAAAAAGTTTTTGTTATAATAAGGTAGACATATACACTGTATAGTTAAGTATAATGGTTGATAGAATAAATGAATGACTAATACGAATAAACTTTCCTGATATCTATTGTATTTGGGGCGAGATACCGTTTTTATTTAAGATTTGAATATCATGTTATTCAAACGTAACTTTAACGTCAATTCTTCTACTACTTTAACGAAATTATATTCGTCTTAGTATAACGTCGGGTTAATAAAGGTAACTTTATTATATAAAAACTTACGCGATAAGTCCCGATAGTTATTAATCATGAAATTATATTCGTTAAAGTAGTGAACGACTATTATATATTATATACATACATACAAGGCTTTGAATCCCTTTTGGGATGTACAGAACTTTGGAGATATAAAATCTTCATATTCACTTTTAGCAGCATAAGCTATAATATAAATTGATACTACGAGTACATATATGAAACATTGGTGATAGATTGCTAGCCTTTTGCCAAATAGATTTCATTTACCCTGGTCTCGTAATCACCTCCTACGACATGTCGAGAAGAACCGCAGCTAGTTAGTAGTCTATTTCCGTCATATTAGTAATGAAATTTTCCTTGCATTTTCGTTTAGCTCGCTTGTAAAACTGAATTGGAGGTAGTTCCGACCATTCTCCCCGGGGAATTTTTGAATAGGAAGTTGCCTATTACTTTCAGTTGAATTTTGTAGAACAGTTATTTTATATGAATTCCTAGTAGGAATTTTGCTAAACGAAAAATGTAGTTAGTGATTGTAATAATTATAATATTTGGACATTATTACACCAATTGAACTAGCCCCTTGGTAAGTTCATTTAAGACTTGTGTCAAGGGTACTGGTTAAGGGTACTACAGTCAACGTATATTTAAGAAATATATACATATAGATAGATAAATACATATATAGGATATATAATCAACGACCAGACTGGAAAGCAGTAGAAAAGCGTAGTTCTTAATTCTGCCTCCACCGGCTAATTGTAATGTCTATTATTGTAATGGAATATTGGTTTATGTATTAATTTTTGTATGTTCGATGTATTTTAGTTTCTGGGAATAAGAAATGACTATCTGGAGGAATGTGGCTTTGTTGTGAAGATATGCATTGTAGTCGCCCAAGTCTTTCATTTCCAACGGTAAATGGTCGTAAAGTGTATTTATGTATTGTAAATTATCACCGTAAAACATGCGGTTCGCCATTTTTTAAACTGTCGATACTATTAATTCTAGATATAAAATGTAGGACGGTTAATTTATAAAGAGAAAAATATCATTTCAAGGACTCTAAAAATGTTGCTAACTCAATTGGAGTAGCGTTAGCTTTCAAGTGTGTTTCAAAGAAAAGGGATTGAAATAAAACGTTCTGAGTAATGTTTATATCACTTTTTATAGTTTATTTTTTCACAACATTTTTATTTACTTTTCTGTAAAATATACAATAGCTTAAAGACTCATCGCGAATATATTTTATTACAATAATTAATAATAATAGTTATTATAAAATATACAATCGCGCACAAAGTGGGCGAGACGCCTACTTTTAATCAAAGAGGCAAACAAACATTTTGAGCGCGTCTAGTAAGCACTGTTTCCGTAATAATCCCTTGCGACAATCCATAAAGGCTTTTAATTAACGACTAAGGTACAAAAAACCTTTGTCTGTCAGTAACAGATTCACTAATGTTTCAAATTGCTAAACTTTTCCCGAAAATCAATGGTTACAAGTGAAAATTAACTTAAATATAAAATTACGAAAATTGCAATAAGTGCCAAAATCATAGATTTAAATGCGACTTAGATATTACACTGATTTCATTGAATAATTCCTTTTAGCTCCTTTGCGATATAAGTAATTAAACAGTGCAAACTGTAAGCCCTCAAGTCTCAAAATGAATTTAGTACTTAACACATTTTTACAAGCTTACACAAGTCAAGGCGTGGTATTGACAAAAACTATACTAGAGAGTCTCTTTCCGTCTTTTCGCTTGAAACATATGGGCGATTGCGACGGAACACATTTAGGATTTTTTCATTGGTTTACCTTTTATCTCTTTTATGATTATTTCAACTTTTTTTAACTACCAAAGAGTTACAACTGAGACTTCGATTTATAAAAGACATCAATTTTGGGTTGATGCTTTTACTTGTAACTAAAAATAAATTTTATCAACATACACCTATACGTATACTATATGAAAGATCAAAATTTATGAGTTACATTTTAAAGATTTTTTCATGAAAAGGCTATAAATGTTAATCTCATTACATATACGAAAACCTAAACCAATAAATATAATTTTAGATACATATTTTATTTAGCAGAGTAAATCTAAAGGATCTCGGAAATATTGGTAACTTTGGAAAATAACCAAGCATCAATGTAAGGACTCGCTGAACCAAACAAAATATACAAATATTTTACGTATCTTTAGGATATTTGAATAAAGGGAGAAAAATTGATAATAATTGATATTGATCGTTACTTATTATTAATTTTTGACTTATACTCCTCTAAATTTAAACATTTTACTAGAATAACAACACTTTCTATACATGTAAATATTATTACAAAGTTATCTAAAAATACAAATTTTGGATTCATGATGGATGGCAACTTGTAATAATTTTCAACAATACTATAAGATATTTACTTTGATTTAAAACATTTAAAGCGACAGGAAGATCACTCGCTAAGCTTCGTTTGAGTCCTAATCCCGAGTATATGACTGAAGCACTTCTCAAAAATACCATCTATCAAAATTTGGAACCTCATATGTACATTTATTTCGTGTGTTCTCTTTCAGAGACAGAAACAAGTGGGGTAGAAGAACTGCTACTTTTAAACTCCTGTGATCACTCACAACTCGGATTAGAACTTAACATCGAGAAAAATTTGTACGCTTATAATATTAAATACATATACTGTGTATTTTTGGCAGAAGGTTTTCTCTAGATTTATTTACAGTAAACACTAGTACAGAAACACCAAATGGGATCCGTCGGTCAACAACAACACATAGACAATAATCACAGCTATTTTAGTTTTATACGATTAATAAATATAAAATGACACTGAAAAGACACTTCGGGAAAACTACGAATCACAACGTCCACGCCCTTTCGGAAGGAAAGCGAGTAAAATATATGGATATCTTTACAATTAACTTACATTAGACCTTACAACAAATGGAATAAGATTAAATTCTGTTCACGTCATTCTTCTCGTCTGTACTTTTCGACATCGGCGCAGAATACCTACTACAACATCTAGATTGTTTGATATTAATATAAACTGGTATACGTCTGATATGAAGATTGCATTCGGTTTGTAAATTGCAGTTACTGTATATGACACTGATATTTCCACGTGTAATATGGAAGGATTATAAGAAATATAATTCGATGTTTTTAAGTACTTTTCGATATGACCGTGCTTTACTGCATCAACCAGTAACCACTAAAAGAAATAAAATGTACTTTGTAATGAGATATCGAAATGAGATCGAAATTTGATTTATATAAGTAGATATACTTTCTCTTTAAGATATGTTAGCAAAATTATACCATTAATATATTCTCAATATAAAATACGTAAATATTTATGTTTGTATATACTTTTATAACTATGTATATCTTGTACTTGGACTATTCTTTTATTGAATAAATAACATGCCCTTTTACTTCTACCGTGTACAATATACGTACATGTATACTAACAATAAGCGATTGGTGATGAAATGATAATGATTAACTCCTCATATCATTTCAATGCATTTGGCAAAATCGACAAATGTACGCACGCATAGGGAAAACAATTGTATACAATTATTAAAGTGTTCATATGAATTTCAAGAATGAAAACATTCGCAGAATATATAAATATTTCATCTTTTAAAAATAGCGAGATAAATATTTCGACAAAGTCTATTGAATTACTGTACTCATTTACCAACTAGTGACTTATAAGCGACGTTAATCGAAAGGTACACATATATAGATGTCATTACTAGTATATGAGGAAAAATACAAAAGTCTAAATGTTCTTTGTGAAACAGTCCCATTCGTTACGATATTTTCTAAAATCCGACTAAAACACGCACTAAGTACAATAAAATAAGCATAAGATTAGGTCACTCTATTGTAGGCCGATCGTCGGCCGCCGCCTTCCTAGAGCGGCCACCGACTGGCGCCCTCTCGCGGAGGCGCCAGGCCTCAGGAGCTCTCATAGCCCACACCCGACGACCCAAGAGGGTGCCAGGCAGCCTTGAGCATCGGAAGTTAACTTCTCTCGCGTGGCACCCTCTCTATTCTCAAACAAGACATACGACCTACCCCAAGCCCACGAACCGCGCAAAATAATTTTCGTACTGCTAACATATTAAGAGCATCAACACGACAGGAGTACGATTAGAAATTACTCAGCGGGAGCACAGACAGTGGGCTGGCGGCTGGCGTCTCAAAGTCATTCCAAGCGACACGCTTCTGTCTCACGCACACGAGCACGGCTCATCCCGGCAACATTAATAATAATAACAAGGTAAGTGTTCGCCCCAGAAGGGGAGCGGCTGTACATTTGGCACTTGGCGAGGCGGTCACGCCAGCTGGTGCAGCGGCGGCGGCGGCAGGCACATGGCGCACTCGCAGCAGGCGCACGGCGCGCACGCGGCGCACGCGCACACGCACACCACGTAGGTGGGCGGCGGCGGCGGCGGACGCAGCTCGCGGTTGGCCAGCGCCTCGATGAGCGCCAGCGTCTGGCGGCGCTCGTGGCCCATGAGGCACACGGTGGAGGCGCGCACCACGCTGTGCAGCAGCGCCAGGTAGTGCGCCTTCAGGGGCTCGTCGTGCCCCACGAAGTGGTTGCGCAGGTAAGCCTCCAGCTTGGCCCGCTGCTGGCCCAGCTCGGGGAAGTCGATGAAGAACCGCGAGCACATGTAGCGCTCCAGCGTGCGGATCCGGTCGGGCCGCGCCGCGCGGTACCCGCGGGCTAGCAGCGCGCAGTACTTGAGCAGGCCGCCGCCGCGGATCTCCTCCGGGCGACGCGTGGCGATCAGCTTCTCGGAGAGGTGTCGCAGCGCCTCACCGAAGTCCCCGTACACGGACTCCCCCACGACGGTCGGGTAGAGGCCTTCGCTTATGGGCAGCGGCGCGCACGAGTGGTACGCCAGCAGGGAGTCCAGCGCTATCTGGAACGAGTCCACGGAGAACTCGAACTGACGGCGCATCGTGTGCACGAATTTGAGTTCGACGGAGCGGTGGCCGCGGGACGTGCCCAGCGCGATCAGAGACCAGCGGTCGCCCTCGGTGTTGACGCGCACCATCTTGGTGACGTAGGCCTCTCTGAGCGAGGCGGGCGAGGCGCGGCGGCCAGGGGGCAGCAGCGAGCCCAGGTGCGCCAGCACGGCCGTCTTGACCCGGTCGCAGTGCCTGGCGGTGGGCAGGTCCGCGGTGAAGATGAGGTCGATGTCCGAGTAGGGCTGCGCGCAGTCGGCCAGCACGTGGGAGGCGGCGCCCCCGTTGAGCCGCACGTCGCGCACGGTGACGCCGGCGCCGCCGTCCGCGCACTCGGCCTCCAGCCTGGCGCGCACGCCCATCACGAGCTCCCGCAGGCGCACCCGCAGGGTGGGGTAGTGGCCCCTGCCCGGGATGGCCACCACCTCGTCCAGCACGTCGTTGAGCCGCGACACCTGCTCGTAGCTGAGCACCGCCATGCGCTCCCCGCACCCCTCCTCGCAGCCCTCCTCCGATGACGCGTAAGATGCTTCGCTCTGAAACAACAACAAACACTTCTTAGTATAATGTATGCGTGGAAAGTATATTTTAAGGGCTTATACATTTATGTTATGTGTCGATGAAGCTGGTTGTCATTAAAAAGAGCTTCATCTTATCCTAAAAACTTGGATTTCATATATTATTGTTATGCATATAACATTTACATTCGCATCACAATCGGTTATATTTCCCAGCCAGTTGCTTGGGTGACTGTCGTCACTGTGTGGGCACCTAGAACTCACAATATTTTTAAGACTACTAGTCTACTTTTGACTTTATTGACTAAATGCTACTTTTTTAAAAACACTCATGCGTTTCTAGTGCCTGTCACATTTGCGATAGTGAATACAATATTGATATACTGTAATTACATAAGAAGGACGTAGACCGCTGACAATATCAAGTACCAGTTGTACAGAAAGCCTTGATCTAGATAAAGCTTGGCAATCAACAGGATTCCCAGAGGCTCTTTCCTCAAACCGAGTGTCAATACCGTTGCATTCGAATTAGAAAAGACGCGCAAGGTTGCATTTGTGCAACTGCTCGCCGAATGACAATGGAAACACGAAGCGCACAATTCGATCGCTTTTTGTTACGGTTACTGCAAATCTCCCGCTACTCTCATTTGTTTTATATCTATGTATCTGCCGGATTTGTTATTGATCAACTCTTACATGTGGTAATTGTACTATAACTATATAATTAACTGGTTGCTTTTTTCCGCAATCAAGGGGGCTAATAAGTTTCTCGGAGTAATCTATCTACCTATCACCAGAATTCCACATGAAACTCGCTATATTACAGAATCATTAAGGTATAATATGTATTTTGTATGAGATGTGTAACTAGTATGATTTTGTGAATCATACGAGTATTTGGTAGCTGTAGCTATTAAGTTATTGCTGTATAACATTGTATCGGTTAGCAGCTTCAAGAATCTGATTTCGATAGAATAATTAGAAAGGAGAGCTCGAAAGAAAATATGTTTATAAGGAAACAGTAATGTGTCGGTATCTAATATAATTCACGCATGGTACCGACGACTACTTTCTCATAGTGTTATACAATCAAAATTTATTCCATCGTCATCGCATAAATGGAATAAAATTCAATCGTTATGTATCGAATACAATATTCAAATACAATAATTTCACTAATACATTTTAGATCACACATATAATTTGCAATACGAATACATTTCTTTCATAGATAGAGTTCGATAAATCTTCAGAACCCGATGTTGGCATTAGTATCTACTAATTTTCATATACCATTTAAACTTAAAATTATAAAACCTAGGATAATAAAGACGTTTGTAGCTCTATGATAGAGCTGGATTGAACATGAATCGAACTGCTTTGACAGTTGGATCAATTCAATAACAATGGCTAATGCTTGCCACTAAACTGGCACTTCCGTCACGCTTTTTGAATAATGCGGCCGCTCCATTGCTGTTGGTGAGATATTGGTTGACATCCTCATCCTATAGACTATGAAGGAAGACTAAGTTGATTTACTAGTTACCTTATGAAAACGAATCTTTGAAGTATAAGAGAACGAATATGTTTAAATGATTAGGGAAATATATTAAAAAGTACACATTGTTTTATATAGTTTTGGAAAAAATGGTATGATATATTTACATGTTACATTGTTTATCATTTACGTGGTTACATCTTACATTGCCTGCATTGTTAACAGATTCAAACCACAAAAGGAAAATCAATGATTGTCGACAAACAATACTGCTAAAATTAACGTACAAACATGAAATGCAAAAATATACCAACAAAAACAAAGCTCATATCTGGAAAACAACTTATTTTTAAATTGAAGACGAAAATAGCACAGCATCTAAAGAACCCGGATCCCAGTAGGACACGGACCTTTAGCGCAATCACGATTTAATAAACTCAGATTCCATTATCGTATAATTTCCATGTCACAGCATAGCGGATCTAGACGTAGCATGGACTGTAGTTCCGTCGCGCGAACCTCGCCGGCCATGCTAATTAGCCGCGTCACGAAATTGAAAGTATAATGCTCAGTTCGCGGCTAACCCACAGAACAAAAACACCGACTGTATATTCTAATTGTAAAGCAATAAAAACCACAGTGAGTGTACAAATTGGCAATTGGCGAGCTCAATCAGCTTGCGTTCCGATTTACAAAGAATTTCCTGAGTTCGAGCGCCTCTTTGGGGTTTCCTTGTTCAGTTGCAGTTGCTATTTAGGTGTGTATTATGCAATCTGTGTAATAGAAGTCTAGCTTGGACAATTATCAAGTTCTGGAAGTATGTTTGTTAATTCTTTATATAATTAATTAATATCAAACTCTTATGTTGGTAACAAATTCATACAGGAACGGTTATAACTAAGTGCATAGGTGTGTTGGATCAAGATAGTATGGATTTATTTGACTTAACAAAGCAGAAATAGTCCCCTTTTCAAAAAAACATAAAAACTGGTATCGTGATATTAAAACCGTATAAATGCTTGAAATTACTGGTGTTCGAATTAGTTACTTTATATTACTGTCAATAATTGAAACCAAGCAGACATTCACAACGTGCCTTATCATTTCTTTCCTGTTACAATTTAAAAATCCAATTAACGTGTCATTGTTACTAAAACCATTATGTTTAAAAATAGCTTTACTTTTACAAATCTCTTACACAGATGTTATGTGAGTGGAGTTTTTCGATGCACTTTGAAAGTAAGTAAAACTACAATATCGCTGTATTCATTTTCCAAGTATTTTGAATAGTGGCCGCGTTAACTCACCGTGAAGTTATTGCCGACAGAGAAAAAAGCCTCATTACATTAACATAAGCATCTTTCACGGCACGAAAGGTCTGTTCTCGATTTCGTCTTACGTGTTGTCTTCAGCTCTTGTACATATTTAATACCAACAGAGTGCTAAGCCAGCATTCGATCCGCTGATTCGGAACACGATATAATGCTTAAATAAATAAATGTACATTCGTGATTTTGTACACGGCCGTTAATTTCACATGTCTGAATTCCGTCTAGTTTTTAAAGCTGGAATGATCATGCAAATATTTAAATTAGTCAACGAATGGGTGTAACGTCTATGTGATATGATAACATGCGAAACGAAGCTGTTGCTACCTACTGGAGTTGGTGGGAACATTTGTTGCTACTTATCAAGACTTACATTCCGTAATTTAATGTTTTATTTAACTTATTCAAAATCTAGGAGCTAACATTGCAAATATGAGAAACTTGAAATATTCAAGGTCAAGGATAGGATAGACTCAATGTGAAAACTACCATAAAATACAACTGGATACCTTTCAAAAGTCGAAAAAAGATTAATAATACTCTTGTCATTAATTTTAATATTACTATTATATACGGGTATCGTGATATTTACTTCTATGAAGAAATAATCGAATAACTACGTAAGCATATGTATATTGATAAGTATTTATTCCCTTAAACCACCTAACCTGTAACAGAATGCATTAAAACCTCATTCCTAAACCTCTTTACAGCTGGCTGAACGAGTGGTTCCTTGGCAGCCAGGAAGTGCCCAAGCGTCATGGCGGCATGTCGCGACGGAAACCATCTCACTTTCTTTGAAATTATTTAGAGCTGTGTTCTGAATAGCGTTGCTACCTGATTAATATTGCGCACTAGCATTCTTGCGTCAGGCAAGCGATAGAAATTCAATGTGGAAACCGTATTAATTAACGTGTTACGCTAGGATGTGGCTCGTTCAATCGGCTCGCCATGTGTGACGGACGGTTAGGAAGACCCCTGTTGTTCATTCATATGGACACACTTTTAGTTCGTCTGATACGTTGTTCCTATGCAGTCTACGATGTGCTCATTTTGTTATTTACTTTACTTTAACTTAATTATATTAATGGGATACTTTTGAAAACGTATAATAGCTCATATAATTAAAAAAAAACATTGTTTGCTAATTAATCTTTTTGAATAATTTTAAACATCGTCTCATGATGATGAATGAGAGCGATAAAACTGGTGGTATCAAACAGCATTAACATTATCACTAAATGAAATGATGTTTCAAACCTCATTATAATATCTAGAAAGGCAAACATGCATAATGCAGTGGCATCATAAATAATTTCTTACGCCAGGCGACATGATCTTAAAAAACAGCTCTAAATCATTCCACATACAAGTTGCAAACAATACCATTGTAATAACTCATCGAACACTTGAGCTAAGTAAAGTGAATTAATGTATTTGTTTCAATTCAACTGTTTGTTTTTATTGCCCTTAACGCGAACGAGATTGACCGCTATTATCTGCGGGCGATGATTATGCCTCAATCAAGTTGTCACGTCAATTAAAATTTATTCATTGGCCTCTCTTTATCACTCTTGGTAACCGAGTCGCGGAGTATTCGTTTCGCACTAATAGGTGAATGTTACGCTCTTGTTCAATACGGTTATCAAGAAGTCACGTATCAGGTTAGGTTAATACGAGAGGATGGACAATATTGTGCTGAATAAAATACTACATTTAATAGTGAAACGAATTTTACTTATACTTTAAATCTATTTAACTATAGTCGTGTTGGTTTTTTATACAATATTTGTGTTAAGTTAAACCTGTCTTAAATACCATACGTACCTAGCAAGTTAACATTATACTCGTATATTAATTTTTTTTTCTTAGATTCAATAGTATAACCAAAACGTTACACAAATATGCAACTTCTAACTATAACAAAACGATTTAATACATTGCAAAAAATGCCTGCATTCATGCTGCAAAGGTCATGAATTCGTTACAATATTTACGTTCTATGTTATAAGTATTTAGTTAAAACCCAGGTATAAGCAGACATTTTATTTACGCAATGTCTAGGCATAGTAAGACTGCATTTTGTAAGAATCTACAACTATATAGGATTACTAAATCTTACTACACATAAAATAGTAAGTAAATTACACATCAAGGTGATTTGAAGGTTCCAACGGCAATGAAACTTCAAATTCTTCACGCACGTATTTTCAAACACACAAGGTTCATAATCCAGTAAAATTTGAAATCAGCTGATTGGTATGGATGTGTGCGTCCATTTTGTTTATAGAATACAAATGACGGCCTAGGACGCGTTATTTCTTTTGTTTCATCTTCAAGGTGTCTAACAGCACTTGCTTTCTATTGCTATTGCATTTGCCTCAATTTAGCCCACCACAGAAAGTGCGTATGTGTTACATTTTGTAAAAAAAACCTTTAATTATGGATCCTACCGGTCTATGGAATTTAAATACAATTTTAATATTATTGCAAATAATAGGCATAGAAACATACTTATACTTCCATTGGATTTACATATGTAGTCTATATAACAGTAGTAGGTAAATAAAATATTTAAAACGTCAAAACCGCAAACAAAGGCTTGACGCAGGCTGCTAAATACTCAATAACGATCATTTAAAATGCACGTGAGTAATTATTCAACAAATAAGGGGTTATTAATGATTAAAGTGTTGAACTGCACGCATTTCATTAACATTTAACGTGATTCAAGGTGTTCTGTTGTTTCTATTTTCTTTATTTGGCCTGACGTTGATTATACAGTACTCTAAATTATGAAACAAGAGCGATAATACTCTTAATTAACACATTTTAGGACTTAATTACGCGTAGTTATTGAATTCTCGTACAAGGGAAGGTACATAGTTCATTTGGGTATGAAAATGATCGTAAAACGCCATATAATCTAAGTTGAATACACCATTTTCAAAGATTGTGACAAATCTCTCTTGCCTCTCGTCTATCTATGACCCATCACTTGCATACTTTTCTACTCCTCTCCAATAATAACAAAACATTTAATGCCAAGGAAAACATTGTTATGTTCACACCTTATTCTTTTGATTATATTGTACGTTCCTGATACATACCATAATCGTAAGCTTATAGATTTAATTGTTACGTTGTTTGTCACATTTGAATGTAGGGAAAATAAACACTTATGCAATAGAGTACCATTTCCTCTGTGCTCTTAAGCCGCAAACATTATATCTAACCGCTATCTCTGTGGCAGATAGCGATACGACGGGCACATGTTTGTCAGTTGGGAAAAGATAAAAAGATATATGCCATATTATTTTTCCAAAGTTAGACTGAACTGTTAAACTATATAGATGGTTTTCTTTATCATTTGTTGAGGAATATTTTCTTATGTATGAAGTGTTATTTTTGGTTGAAAGGACTGTTGTTGACTGGATGTTTTGAATACAAGTGCTGTATTGTACGTACATTTACGAGATTCTATGGTTCATTATAAAGCATTAAATTCAGTTAATACCCGTATATTAATTTGTTTATACAATTTAAAATAAAACAATCTTTATGAATTTCATTGAAACAAATGTATAATATCAACTTCAAGTAGTTATTTACTAAAAATATCATTAACCAAACTAAATTATATAAATTTCCCACCATGCATACTATTGTAACTAACGAATTAAGTATTACTTCTATTTTATTTTTTTTTTTCTAGTTACTCTATCACAGCAATAAGATTGATGAAAACTACAATGACTCTAAAGTATTAAAGTCTTGTATAACACGAGAAAAGATATCTTATTTTGAAGATTATCTCCGTGTATTGCAGACCAATGTCGTCGAAACTTGAAGTCAATCGTTACATAACCCTGCAGAGATATTTGAGCAAAACTAGAGCGGAGTCGCAAGGCAACCATGTCAAGTTTATACAAGACCTGTTTCTGAAACCCGCTTCCAAGAGCTGTCTAGGTGTCCTGTCGACTGATTCTTTTTATAGATAGTATTTATCTAAGACTTCATGTAAATTAAGAGTTGGCACTGGTACTAAGTGCTTCTTAAGTTAAAAATGTACAGGTACTGAATAAACGCTTATAAAGGAAAAATCATTCGTTTTTAATTGGTAGATATAAAATTCTGTATTAGCTACGAACATTTTACTGGAAAGGTTGAAATATGTATATCCAATCCAATTATATTTTATCAAGTAATTTAAAAAACATT
Source organism: Leucoptera coffeella (assembly GCA_030578115.1). Lineage (NCBI taxonomy): Eukaryota > Metazoa > Arthropoda > Insecta > Lepidoptera > Lyonetiidae > Leucoptera > Leucoptera coffeella. The sequence goes on from JAMBLF010000420.1 coordinate 116,573, forward strand.
TCTTATATATTCTAAATAACATGTTTACATGAATTCAATGGCATGTAACTTGTATATATGTAGTTATCATGATTAGTTCATTGCTTTTGTGAAAAAGCTGCACTCTAAAACTTTTATGTATAAAAAAAATCGACGTATTCTCGACAAAAATCTACAGTATATTCCTAATTTTATAAACTTAACATAAGGCTCAATTGTTATTTATTTTTTCTTTCTCAAATTGTCACTCAGGAAATACAATGCAAACTAAGCGTTTAGGTATTGTGAGTATAAATATTACACAATGGGGAAATATTCGAAAGACAGGCAATTAATATGCAAACATCTCGCAAAGATCGTGGCTAAGCATACAACATCACGTTCCGAGGCACGTTTTGTAGTTTCCGAAAACGTTTGCATAAATTGAAAGCTTTTTATAAGTTGTTTAACAGGTTTCGTAGTTTAGACTGGTTATTGATCTATCTATTTTCGTTACGATTACGTAATTCGTTATAGTAACTATGAGTTTAACGTATTTTTTGTAATACTTAACTTAAAGTACACTACCTATATCCGAAACTTTCTCAATTCATCTAGTTTCATTTATTTTTCTCAAACCTCACAGAACTATAAAATGAAATCACTACTAGTTGTTTCGTGATTTATTTTATTGCGTGGGCGTATTGCGTATATTTTCAAAATAGTGCTTAATTTTGATGTAACGAATAACGTTTTTTCGCTCAAATTGCGACGTAGTTTTTCGCCAGTAATCTATTACGTTGTAACACAGCACACGCAAGAAAAAAAACTGTGATTGACGAAAATAAACATTTTATGTACATACCATCCGACAGTCTGGGATTTTATTTACATTTAGCACTGTGTTGCTGAAGCTTGCACTAAGTTTGAATTTTGCGATAGAAAGAATCGAGATCATGCATGATTTTTCACAACAGTCAAGAGAATGAGTGATTTGTTACGACAAATATCTCTCCTCATTGAAAGCTTACGTTTCTTTAAATGTGTAATGGTGTACGAAAATATGTGTTATGAGTAGACATGTTTTTTTTGTAGGTGTATATTTAGTAAAAGCTTTTGTGTTTCCTGGAAGGTAATCTGTGTTGTTCTATTTCCGAAACAACGTAACTCGGGCCAAGTAGGCTACGTTATGAAACCCCAGCCTATTAATCACATCTTGTTTGAACGAACTCCTTTCTCTGACGGCAATGGAATCTATCGATTATACTGAAGCGATATCAAGGTCATATACCTCCACACTTTGTTATTTGTTTGTCTCCACGTGTGATGTCACGGCTAAATTAACGACACACACGAGTGTTATCGTTAATGTATGTACTACATATTTACTTTAATACTCGTGTTTTCATTTAATGCTAAAATAAACTCAGCGATGAAAAACAACTAACGGATATCCTTTCTAATCAATTGCTAACCAAACTATCAAGGACCTGTGGATAGAATTATCATAATCAATCGTACTCCATATTTCTTTGTTTCTTCATCTTTGGTAAGTTAATTTTCTTCTTTAGATCTTCTAAAAATAATTATTAACTAAAGTAGTATCTACTAGTATCTACACCCTTAGTATAAATACCCGTAGCATATCTAAGTATGACGGACATCGAAAGTACCAAATGCTAGCTAAGCCTCTAAAGTGAGTTGTTATTGTAGTACAAGTCTTGCATATCAGAACATACATCGGATATGAAATTAATTTGTTTTGAACTATCGAGTCCTTTCTAATGTAGCAGTTAACACATTTACAAAGACCGATTGACCCTAATTAGATCTTAAGTAACGTTTCAATTCACTCGTTCACCAATTCATTCGTTCCATTTACAGTTTTCTTGAACATTCTGAACAATGAAAATCCCGTGACATTTTGACTAAGAGCAACCCCAACAACATTTTATGCTTCGAAACCACATCAAAGGAAAGTTCGAGCCAGTGGCACAACTTCGAATGTAGTTCTATTCTGTTCATATTCAATGCAAAACTTTCACCTTATACCAAAATTATATACCGACAATATATCGATGGATGCACAATGTCGCAGGAACGTGGCTGTGAACAGTAATTTGATGAATTAAACTACTTCTCTCTTTATATTGAAGTTTAACTCACCCAATAAGACAGATGAAATAATGATGGTCAGGTATTATAAAACATATTGAAAAAGGGTGAACTTAAAAGTACGAGGAGGTGTATGGATGTCAATGATGGGAAAGTAAATCAATAGAATTATCAGGATAGAGAGAAATGGGGATCGCTGCCTGCCTTTGGTGGGAGATGGGTGTGATGTTTTGTATGTACATTGAAGTTTGATAATAGAATGGAAATTGGCGATGTACATGCAAAGGAAATTGATAAGGAAAATTCTTTGTATCGAGGTGTTTAAGGCTGATTACGTTATCTAGATAAATTAATATGCAAATATTGTCGAAATTACCCAACATTGGAAATCGGCTAGACGCCTTAATAGGAGTACATCCTATTGGAAACCTGTCTTTTGATTTGAAAGGAAACATATTAACAATAAATCAAACCCAAATATGTAATTACGAGTCAAAATCATTCGAAGAGTACGTAGCTTATGTGAAAAAAATCTTCGTAGACTTGTTGTGAAACATATTTCAAGTAAACCTTATTTTACAGAAGAATGCTCAAGGTTGAAACTTACAAAAGGAACCTCATAAATTGTTTTTCTAAATTAAAACTATTGACCAACGATAAGTCGACACATTGTTAAAGTAACCTTACGTCTTCTCTTAACCTTGTCGGAATCGAAAGTGTTATTAAAACAGGTATAGTTTGACAGGTATCTACTTTCATTTTGTCAGGGTTATACCAGGCTAACAATTATTGGACTGACCACATTATGTCAACGTTACGTACCTGCAGGTATAATAAGACTGTGGCCTTAACTTATTTAAATGTTGAAATTCTACGAAGTTAGAACCACAATAACATTTTCCCCTTATTTATTATAATTCAATAGTTACTTCTTAGAAAATAATTAAGATAGATTCAGAAAATGCGTTAGCGAAACCTATTAAAACCAATGATAAAATATAAATGTTCACTGTATTTGCAGCAGAATTATGAACACCATGAAATTATTGATAAACAATATAAGCCTTCACATGTGTGCACGTATTAACGTGTAAGTAGCCAACATTGTACAAAGCTAAAAATAAAAAGTCCTAACTCAGTAGTAGTAACATAGATAGATAAATTGCTGAGGAGAACAAAGCTGTGAGTGATTGTGGTCACTTATCACGGGACTTTCCTCTCACAAATTATCACGAGGTTAGCTGCACCAATGAAGTTAAAAAACAAGAAAGCACGTACACATCGTTCGGAGCATTATCAACACGAAATGCCACAAAACGTGTGTTAATTATTATGAAATTATCCTCACGTATTTTTTATGGGCATTTAAGGTTTTATTTCTTTTTTATCGTAGCGTGATATCAAGAGGGCTTTATGAGTGTTTCTTTGTTTTACGATTTGTTTCACGGAACAGATCATGTTCGGAAAGAGGATGAGTGTTTTGCATGAAACAATGTTACATGGATATAGCAGTTTTATTACCTAGAATATATGAAATATTAGTACTAACTTGTCCATTGTTGAACAATACGTTTTTTGAATAATTTGAAATAGTTCGAATTCGCGACGTTGATTACTTTCAAGATTTTTTGAAACGGAATGTTAAATTTGGACCACACCCAACAATAATTTGTTGTACACTTGACTAAACAACTATTTCGACAACTTTTGGGAAAGAAAGAAACTATTATAGTCAACACGCTTAAATCATGGATCAGGTATATTATGAAGATGTGAAAATATGTGTAAATACTTAATAGATAGATATGTGATTCTCACATTATTATAGTTTAATTCCTTATGCATTTTATCGGTAATATATGTATATTGTTATACATATTTCTTTTTTCTTTGAATATGAACTTTCATTTCAAACACTACTTAACAATTAAAAATTTTATTTATCAGTATCCGTATAATACTAAGTAAGGATCAGTATATTAATATATGTGTAACATGTGTAAAGCCTAATGCTATAAAGAGAAAAATAATTAACTGTAGTATCAAACCATCGTGTATGTATGTGAAGGTGTATGAAAGTCAATGAAGCGAATGGGATTTGTGAGGGTCGTGACAAACGTGGATCCGTCAACTCTGCCTACCCCGTTGTAGAGACACGGTCATGTATGTATGTAACCTTTGTCTACCTCGTCAGAAAATCAATGTGAATATAGGTATGTGATATGTAAACCGGGCCACAAGTATGTTTTCCTGATATATGTTTACTCTTGTCAAATTGTGTGCATTATGATAACATTTTAATGGATTAGGCAATGCAATGATAAAATGGAATAAACTATGACGACGTTTGCTATAAAATTGCATGAGAAAAAGTAAGCTCTAAGTTATAATAAAATAATATATAATACGTTAATCTATATTATAAAGAGTAAATAATACGATAATCTCTAATAATCTAAACTCTTAACGTTAAATTATGCGATTTAATATACTGCATAACAATTTTATTTCAAGAATATTGATGTAATTTATCTTACCGTGTTAAGTTTTCCATAATATAAATACGTATTTTATAAACCGTAAACTCCATTATAAAATTAATACACCTGAGATTTTAATAAATAGTAATACTTTTAACGAAAGAGCTTTAATTTTTATTTGAGAACTTATTGCCTAAACCGTCTGGAACAAAAGCATCCAACGCACAAACAAAGAGAAGACCACTTATTTCTATAATTAAAATAGTCCTGGGTCCTTTAAAGTAGGGGTATCATTCCAACATATTTTTTATTCTTAGTTATTAAGTTTTAAAACCTACTAAGTCAATCTACTAACACTTTAAAATGATCGCAACATTATCAGTTAAGCACATAATCTTTCGGCTGACATTCACGTATCAGAATACTTGCTATATTTTTTGAAGTACGAATAAATTACGTAGAAAATTCAATGGAATCTGTGCCTCGTTTCAATCGATTGCAACCCCACCTACAGGAACAACCATGGAACATTCGAGTAAGGAATAGATCCTTCTACCAACCTAGAGTAGATACAGGAATTTCTATTTAATTTTATTTGCATTTTTGAAATAAGCCAATTTTATACTTAACCTGACAGGCTAAATTTTTTATAGATGAATTATGTTATAGTTGTATAAAAAAAGTTCGTATTTATCTCTTAATAATTTTGTTGGAATATTAACAGTTTAAATCATACTAAATTATTTGTACTAAACAGACGTTTTGTAATTCTATATTACAGCTAGTAGAATTATTTTTATCCTAGAGGAGAGCATATAATATAGTAATGAGGATCTGATTTATTCAATTTACCTTCATGTCGTCGAGCAAGTCGCAAGCGGAGATGAGGCTGGCCGTATCCGGCGTAATTTTAATGACACCCATGTTGCTTGAGATAACACTTTCCGATCTAAAAATTTGGCACAATTTCTACTTTGTGGCTCACACGATTGGTATTTTCACTCAATATGTGTGAGGGCCACAAAAATAGATCTTTGGATGGCTTGGATTAATGTTTTTTCGGTAGGCGAGACGTCGGAACTCGCCCGTTGAGCCGCGCGGACTGACTCGCCGCACGAAAACAGTGAAAGGGTCTTGACGTCATTCGAGATAACGTCGTCACGGCCCCTCTCTAGACTTGTTGCTACATCTTTTATCTTTATCACTCCTCAGCCGTTCCAGCACTGTCTCTTTTCTTATAATATACTTGGAGTAATGCTTCGCAAATATTTGAGAGAAATGCTTACTAAGTTGTTTTAGATATACTTATATATCTTACGTGTTTTTTTCTAAATGATTATGTGGTGTCATATTATTTATATTTATGAATGTGATATTCATATAATTGTATTTAAATTTGAATCGTAGTTTGCAATTTAATCCTAGTAAATTATTATTCTACAAGTGTCCTACAGTTCAGCATAATAAGATTCAAAATTATTTTGAATCGATTTTCTATAAGTGAACTTTTCGGAATTTTGACTACGACACGAGATTTGTACTACGAATATTGTTCCTCTTGAAATACTACGAATTTCGGGGAAGGTTAACTACGAATTCCAATGATTTTTCTGTCGAATTTATGGTGTAAATACTGATGAAAGATTAATGCTTTATATTTCACGTTTTTATATATAAATAAACGATTCACTATTAAACCTTTTTATTATACAGTAAGTATTTGAAAACGCTTTGAGTTAAACAGGATTTGAAAACAAACAAGATTTAAACAATATAAAGACTCAAATGTATTACAACGAGAGAAATCGAAAGTAATCCCAAATATATAATTATTCTTTTACTTCTTGTTTTACTTGCGAATCCAATTGAAGAAAGTCTAATTCATGTACATTCTCGACAATTACTAAAGATAGTGCTAAGGTTTTTCATTTATTTATTTGAATTTCTTTACAAATGGTACAAATGTACTTCCTACTTTCTAATTTTGACACTAATCATGATTTTTATTGTTAATTCAATGCAAATCAATGAATAAAAAGTCTTTGTTATTAATTCTGTTGTAATCACTTCTTTTCTGTCACGGAAGGAAGAATTAACTTTGCTTTTGTCTTGAGTTTACATTTGAGTTTTTCGTATAGTTTATGCAAGAGACTATGTCATACCATAAGTAACTAAAACGTCAATATCATTTACAAATAATCCTGTAAATCTACTCATTCTAGTTTATATAAAATCTAGAATAATTACTTCATTTGCCTTACGCTTAATATTGAAGGATGTCCATACTATTTCCGTCCGATTTTTATCTACAAGATACGGATTTATTTCATTTTTTTAGTACAACCTTTCGTTGTCTCCCATTATTGTTTGTTCCTTACTTATTGCTCGAGATACGTACTCGTGCATTAACACAAAGACCTTTTCACAGACTCATTCAGTCGGAATCGTGTGTTGGAAAGCAAAAGTGATCTGTGTTGATGTAGGTCAAGGCACCTGTAACAAGGTCACGATATGATCGCTCAAAGATTTCGTTTTACCAGCTTTTTCGAGGATAATAACATATAAGCTTATTTATATCAGCTAAAGTAGTAAATTATATCCACTTTCACCTATATAACAATTCGTTTAAGCCTTTTTGTATATGTAAGGGAAGTCATTGATTATAATCTGGAATCTTTGCTAGCACGCAAACGAAGATTTAAGCTAATTGGTTGCTAGCATAACGAATGAAACAGAGTGAATTTATAACATAAAGTAATTATGATTACTGAATTTTAATAGCTGTATCATAATAAACGAGTTAAACATCAGATTTTATGATTAATCATTTGTATAACATGCTAGATTTAAAAAACGTACTAAACATGCTGTTATGTGAAGTTGATGATTTACGAAAATATTCATCTATTAATCCAAAACTTGTTTAATGCTATTTTTATCTCCTTTCATACAATTCGAAGGCTATTATTAATATTAAATTTGCAATAACCATTCTATGCTAATAATTTATACGCTTAAAACACTCAACCGAATATTTTGAAAGCTTTAGCACACTCGTTTGTCAGTTTAATTGTTCTTGTGTTTTTCAAAGGTCCTTGAATTTTTTGTCGGGTTTCCGCATCAAAAGTTCTCGCGGAATTTTATTTTGGATTTACCTTGATAGTCTGACACTTTATTATGTTACGAATATGAATGTTATTATTAAGTTAATTTATATATAATTTTCAATATGGATCATTGTTGCCATGGTTATAAATATTCAAAAACGTCTTCTTTGCACTGTAATAAATACATTGCAATTTCACTGCAATATGGTTACTATGTGAGTTTGGATGTATTTCAAACATTATTTAAGTTAAATATACTTATCTATACTAAGCAGATTAACTATAAATGTTAAGTACAATAAAAAAATTATAGTTCAGAAATCCTATGCTTTTCCAACTAAATTAAATGTCCCTATTTTTTACACATTGTACGCAACTTTTATATATCGCGCCAGACTATACGAAAACATTGCATTACCTCTCCACAACAGCACAAACGCAGCAGTGTATTATGTAAAACTTTCAATACCATTCAAATAGTGTTGTGCCACGTATCACAGTTATGCTTGGAGGTCGAACCACATCCGTGACTGGCCGCATGTTTTGCTTCTAATAGTCTGCAATCAGTTTGATTATTATTCATACGCGGCCACCTTATGCGCAGTTCTTAAATAAGGTTTTCTGTTTCATTACTTCAACGCTTAATTTGTACTCCTTGGTTCGTAAACACCTGTTTATCCATGGATATGTGGGTATTAGGTAGTTAAGAATAGGCTTGCTTAGTATTGATTGCGATTGGATATTTAGATACTATGAGGTAGCAAAAGAGGTATACATTTAGAAGAAACTTAGGTATACGAGTATATTGCTTAGACACTTCTTATAAGTGATGCAATGATTACTCTAAATTAATTCGAGAATTATATATAAAATTTTCAGTCGCGTACAAGTACGTTATATTGCACAATGTACAGTATTGTACTGTTAGGTTGGTAGTAGGATGTAGGCAATACAAAGTCGATAAAATCAAGATTATTCAACGAGCTGAACCCGCTCGTACCACTTCCGAAACATGCAATATAAAAGTGGCACTTGAAACGCCGAGTCATTGACTTGGAAACAAATTTTACAATTTAAATGAACCTTTTCGACGCAGACCTTGAACTGCGGACACTTTGAACCGGTTTCCACACAATACTAACGAATTATATCTTTATTTATGTACCTTTCAATATGCTGAAAACTCGTGTAACGATCATAATGCATTGTCACTTAACATTTTTATTTTCCATCATTGCTTTCCTTTAATTCTTTTAATTTTTAGCAAAGTCTTGTGTTTTTTATTAATAGGGAACATTAGTTAGAGATTGCTAGACCATAACCAAATAGGTTATATACTCCCTGTTACGATAGATATTTGGCATTCTATTTACGTCTTACAAATTGTGTATGTACCGAGATAATATAATAAATGCGCACTTTTCGTAAACTGCGTACTCGAATATTGTGAACTTTTGTCCTTGAAAGAGATTACGCTACAACTGGCCTCGAACAAATATCGTTATCACAAAGGTAAATAAGTAAATTGGGTACAACCTTATTGATATCAGGTTATAATGTTATTGATATTATATATTGATCGAACTATCTGCCAATGTATAGCGATCGAGTCTTATGAGTTAAAATAATATTGAGTAATAATGGGTAAGAAATATAAATAAATATATTTCGTTGTTGTGTATGTATTATTTATTGGATAACGAAGTTGATTAAATCATCAAATTATTAATGTAATTAAAATGTTATCGCTCTTATCGTTCAAAACACTTGGAATACCGATTAGATAAAATGAAAGTTACATTGATATTATTATTTAGGAAAAAACCTAATCTCCAATTTTTCATTGAATATATTTAAAACTGATTTATGATGGCCACTAAATACAAGAAATAAATAATATCGGTAACACATACGAGTAAGTAAACTCACTCTATCAATGTGGACATAATCAAAAAATCTTCAGTAACCTATTTTAGTATTGACGTTGAATTGACACTAATAAGGTATATTGGCAATTGGATATTTTATAACTTATACATATGTATATTGCGATAATATTTTTCAATTTATTATTATTTTTGCCTTATATTTTATAACGAGACTTTGATTTTATCGTATTTGTTATCTAATCGCTGAGAAAATTTATACTGATATCTTTGTACATTCAAAACATTTTGTTATATTCAGGTAACAACAGTAAGCTAATAGTAAAAGAAAACATGGATGAAAATTTTAAACACCTTTTTTCAAGGTTAAATCTGGTCAGTCACGCATGTCACTCGCAAATGGATGTTTTCCGTGACCACTCATTGTTAAATAAAAAAAAGTCACGTGTTTATTTCACCTTGCATAATATTTCGGAGAAACTTAAGCAATAAGAAAGTATAAAGACAGTGGTGTTTCCAAGAAATAATATTAATAATACAGGTGGAACTTGATAAACTTAATACAATAGTTAGATTAGAACCTAGAATATTTCAACGTTTGGGGCCACCTGCCTGATTACTTTAACATGTCTTCATGTCATGTTCAGTATTAACTAGGACGTAATTAGATAGCTAACTAGCTGCCCTTCTATTCTATTCTTCATTATCAAACCCATTTACGATATATTTGGGGTGATTGGTTAGTTACTAGTTATTACTGTATATTGAGTTTAAAAAAGGTGGCCGAGGAGATATTAAGTTTCACAGAGACAGTAATATAATGTTTACAAGTAGTTTTTGTATGCACAATTTATAAATAAAGCCAAAAAATGTGTACGGTATTTAATAAATAGGATTTTTTTATAACCTTAATATAAATCTGGTTCCAATGACTCACTCAATGTTCAATAAGTGTATGTACAGGCGTTATTTTGTTAAACATATTGATATTAATACGTATTTTGTATTAATAGAATATACTTTGAAAGAATTGTGATGAAGTTAAAAGGTTTTGTACATCACATGTATTTAAAGAATACGAAATATTGATAATATCCCAAGCCAATGACGTAAACAAATGTGATCCTATAAGTATATATTAATTTTCAATGCGACTCAATACCAGATGTCTCTTGTGTAAATTTATATTTCAATAGAAATCTATAAATATAACCCAATAATAAACTTATGTTAGTACAAGAAAACGAAGTACAATTTCAAACTATCCACACATACAAATATAAGTCAAATTTGAAGGATATTCATGATATTTGGATAATCATTACGAATTCTTTAGGCTATGTAATATGCTTATACAATATAGTATTAACTGTATTAAATAAAGAGTTCTATGAGGATAGATATTTCAAATACACGTATCTTCCCTTTTTGATGACGAAATTAAACTAAACTACTAGAGCTGGAAATCATTCGTTTTTAGACTTAATGCAACTACATTTTAATGTGTATACTAGAAATAAATTGCCTGTGACAATTTGAGTATTATATACATGTTAAGAAAGGCCTTTTCTGACATACAAATATATCCGGATGCACTTAGATTGAACTTTAAGATGTACTTGATCAAATTTACGCTGTAGCATACGCTTAAACGAAACGAAACGTGAGTGAAACCAAGGATAGGAGCTGGTTACATCTAAAACTACTCACACACAACGCAAGTTCAGCTGTTTGACGTGACCTTACTCTTTGTTATTTCGTAGAGTACATTCGACACTGACCTTAACATTCTACAAAACATGATACGAGGGCAGATAAACCTCAAACGGTGAACTACATTGTTTCAATGATTTTTTCCAATAGCTCTTTAGTGGGAATTCTTGAATGTTTTATTAAAGGGTTGGATAAATCCGTCCGTAAAGGTAGGTTTCAGATTGTGATGAGATGTTGCGATTTAAATTTTTTTTAAATTTAATATAAGGATCATAAATAACTTTTTTTGCAAGAAAAAAAAAATGTCATGAAAAGTAAAATTGATGTTATATCTTATTTTCGTAATATACCTATATAGAAACAACTTACTATGTGATATTTAAGGTACTTATAAAATATGAACAACATCAACAATATCAAGTAAAAAATATTTGTTTTCTTTTACTAAACTAACATAGTTGATGTTTTTACCTCGTGGCAAAGATTTTAAAATAATATTGTGTTTTAAACATTCATTATCATAAGTCGTATACCTACGTAATTAACAAGTATTATGTACTCGTTTCTTTTGTAAACGTAGGAACAAAAGTCCTATAGAAATGGCTGTCTATTGAAATTGTACATTGTTAAATACGTATTGAACGGCTTAGAAAAATCTTTTGTGATTCGGAGACATTTTCCAACTTTAGGCTCTGGTGAAAACAAACATATTTTGAACACAAAAGATTTACGTACGTAACTTATTATTAGGTAACTGGCGGCTGATCAATGTACATAAATTAAACACTTATTACGCAGTTATATTTCCTCTGTGATCATACATTGATCCGAATTGAATTACGAAATACATATTTTTATTGGTAGGTACACTTTTAAAACAGACCGTGCAGAAATTGTAGATTAAATTCTATTTAGCTTATTTTTTTTTAATTTAAAAATTAAAATTAGTTTGTGTCAAAATAAAAACGCATTTTATAATTTATTACACAGATACACGTGACGCTAAAACGTGACACAAAATGTGATAGATACAGATTACCGAATTTGTCAAATCACTTTTTATCATATATTACAATTATCTATTTAATCATATATTTATTTATTATCACATCACTACCTCAAAAAGGATAATAGTTGTGGGGCGTTTGTATGTTGTATGAATTTTAATTATATTAGAGAAGCCTATATTGTATTTTCGTTTCTTTGACACTTATATACCTCCTCATACACACTCGGCGGTTATAAGTACTTCTAACTTCAGTTGGTTTCAGATGGGAATCCGTAATCTCTGCCTACCCCTCTACAGAGAATCAGGTGTCATGTGTATGTATTTTGTATGTTGCTTAATTGTTAGCTCAATTATATAGCCTGAAGCAAAAATATCTAAATCAATATAAAAAAATAATAAAAACACACCATGTAGCAGGCAGGTGATAAAGTTGTTATTTATGAAAACAAATGAACGTACGAGTAGGCGTGGCTGTCTCGTGACGCGATCGTGAGTTGATAAAAGCACTTAGTACCCATCTATACCTAGCTGTTTTTATAATATCGGGACTGAAAACGTGATATGTTTTGCTAACAATTGATGGCTTATGTGCATTGAAATTGTTAGTTCGGCTATCTTATTTGAATACTTTTTGGTTTATAGCTTTGTCTTGATTTGTTTAATTCTCAAAAATGTGCCTATTTAGCTAAACAAATTTATGTTATCTGCTTTTATAATTATTGTTTCTCTTATTTCTTTGTAAATATATACCGACATTTTAGAATTAACCATTGATTTAACGTCAATGGCACAAAGATATCAATAATTATAAACAATAATAATTATTGCTATTTTCTATATCGGACGAACACAATGTTTTACTGTAAATCTGTGGCACAACAGACTTATGTTTTAATGATTCTCGTACTACATGCATTCGACTGTAGTAACCAGACCAGTTTGGTCTCACCTTGCATTCAAACACTCGAATTCTACACCTCAGTGCTAACAGGGGGAAATTAGCCTAATTACTTAATTAGCTTCTTTGGTCAGCTCTTTGGCAGTGTCAGAAGGTTTGGTGTAGTTAAGTACGTAGAGTCTTGGCTCTGAATTAGTAGGTACAGGGTTCCATTCCAGCTTGCTAATAAGGTACTAAGATAATGAAGTATTGGGATTTCAATGTACATTTTCACGATAAAAAGTGTATTTTTGGATTGCACCGACTACGGTAAGGGATAATAATGTTACTCGGAACAGGTAATAGTGCTTATAAATAGCGACGCTATTCAGTAATCACGTGAGTTAGAGGTAGCCATAAAATCACTGATTCTGTAATTACATAAATTGACACGTGAACCTCGATAATGATAATGTGATGATAACCGAAAATGTTAATTGCATGGTAGTTGTTTATGAAAGGTTTTTTTTTCTTACATGTACATCCACGCCCTTTAATCCCTTTCGGGTGGACAGAACCTCGTAGACACGATAATATCTCCTAAGTCACTTTCCAGTATGAATATTAGGAGTTGTGATGTCGCATGCTAGCCCATCAGCCAATAGCTTCTACCTACCCTTAGTCACCTACGACATGGTGGGAAGAACAGCAGCTAGATAACATCCTTTTTACGTCCCAGACTTGCACGGGCAAGTTCTGTCAGAAGTTAATCAGCTGTGCGCATGTTTTCGGTGGCAAAGTGCAATCGGAGGTGATCTTCGGATTTGCCTCCACGCGTCTTCTTAGATAAACGAACGATGACCTGTGTTATCATTTGACATTTACCACTAACTTACTGTGACACGTGCATCTTAGAAATAGGCATTGCTATTTATAGGTCTCATTAGTCCTAATTAATCTTTGGTAAGCATGGCGGCGATGACTCTATGGTTCAATTTGGAAAACTACACTATCTGTCCAACGTTGAGAGTGATATAAAATTTTCTGACCCGTGAATAGCCGCGCTGGTGTTATCTGTTTAAAAATGTTACGATTATATTTTACCATGATTACAGTGCAGTTCAGTACCAATAAGTCCGTATCGGAAAACCTGCGTCTCTATGTCCTCACCCTAAGGCACCATCAGATATTATGTGACATCCTTGTGTGTTATGACAAATATTTCAAGAAAACGGCAATTATCGATCTTCTTCATTTCATTTATAACTAGTGTAAGACAAAGAAATTAAACTTAGTACACTACAGACTAAACGTCTTAAAAACCGCACATGATTTTCCAAAGCTTATAATGAGCTGGCGAATACAATTTGAGTCTCGGCATTATACGGTCGACACAAAGCTAACGCTATGTGGGCTGCCTCACAACAATTTCATCCGCCACAAGATTACTGATGTCTCTATTAGTAGCTACGCGCCTGCGCCCTTTACAAGCGAACTTGAACTATCCAATTGTTAACAAAAGTCCTGAGTGTTGTAAACTAGGGCAAGAGCCATCTATTATTATTTATAATCAACTGATTTAACTTATCTTTTTAAGGAACGTGATACGAAACAATAGATGCAATGTTACTATAGATACTTTACCAAGCGACGATTTTAAGAGTGATGGTGGGCAGCGATCATGTGATTAATATTTACCTGAAAATAAAAAAATAAATATTAATTTATTAAACACGTAAGTAATTTAATCTAAAACAATATAAATGTCATTATTGTAACCCTTTTAGGCACAGATTTAATTTATGAATGAATAATTCTTGTTGCCTCAGGATTTTAGGCCGTTTAAAGAAAATGAAAAATTGACATAAACTCGTATATTAGCTCACTTTTAAGAACTAGGTATTATCCTTAAGCAAATAGGCATATGGATGTTATTTACCAACCGAAACCCACATAACATATGAAGCATTTAATTGCCGCTATAGTAGCTACGTTCTATTTATGTTTCATAATAGCAAACGTTCAAGGCTACGATATTTTAGAACTGTCTCTTAAGACACAAACTATTTCATAATGCCATATAATCGTTTATATATACTCTGAAAAAATATAACATTTTTTTCCTGTGTTTATGTGTTTCAAGAAATGGTGTAACATTATTTTGTTGACACGTGATCTTTACTTATTCTTGTATGAAATGAAATGAAAATATTTTTATTCAATATAAGGATCATAGAATCACTTATTGAAAGTAAAAATTATTTTATAAATAAATATGTCATTAATATAAACTAACTATTAAAATAAATCAAATTAAATTAATAAAACTAATGTATACTCGATGACAAAGAATAATATATTAATTAAAGCTTCATAATCAAATTAGGGTTGTAACAATCATCGGTCTCTATCATTTAAAATTCATATTAAGTTGTTTGTTCGTATTGGATCGTTCATATTATTATTTATTTAATATATTAAGCTAGATGTACGAAATTATGAACTATCATGTCCAAATTGCATACCCTAGCGATTTATACGAATTGCATAAATGAAACCCGAACTATCTCAATGGATGTTTTTCATTCGAAAACCAACGACAAAAGATCACATGAGAAATTTGGCTTTTATCCATGTACTACGTTTAAAAATAAACCCACAGGTATGTGTCACACCAGTAGTTTTATTTTCGGCGCGCATTCCGTGTTATATTGCAAACTTTTTGTTGTTGCATGGTTGGGAAAGCTTTTACGGTTTGCCAAAAGAATTTAGGTGTGTGCTCTGAATATCGCTCAAAACCTGTCATAACTGTGTACAATAGCAATCAATTGCTGAAACAATTTTATACCACACGAAGTCGTCAATAATTGCTGTAGTTTTTGTATAAAGTTAGTTCTGTGGTGTAACATCTCTGTGAGATTATAGATGGTACCCATAAGTGTAGATTGTATTGTATTATGATACTAATTAAAGAATATCAGTGTGTCATTTTCTATACATAAACTAATTTAAAAGTGTTGTGAAATACTCAAAACCAACCTACAGTCGTGGCTGAAAAAGATTAAAGTCGCCAATTATGTACACTGCTATTTCTCATAAAAAAATAAGTGTTAATCATTTCCAGAAAAGACGAGGATAATCCTTGTAGAAAGCCATGAACCGAGCCAAGATATTGTACAGGCCACCGACACCTTTATGGGAAACATTCCAACTAGGCTAGTCTTGACAGACAAATAACCGCGTCTCTGGCTTGGAATTATGTAGAAATCTGTCGCCTGCAGACTTGGTATAATTGTGACCCCGTTGATATTTTTCATAGCAAATCAATATGCATTATGCCTGAGGTGAAATTGGAACCTACTTATAAAGGATTTATTAGTAATTTTGGGAGTTTTTATAAAAAACGCGTCATATATGTGTATATTGTCATTTGCTTCTAATACACTGACATTTGAATTACATATTTATACTATCATTATATTATAACCGAAGTCATATAAATACTTTTAAATACCTTTTTAAAAACCCTGCTTACACATTATTTTTTTATTATACGCGAATCAACTAAGCTACAAGAACTTACGTTAATTACCAATCCATAAGCATTAATTACGTTACTATCAATAATTTGGTTTGCCATGTAACTGTAACCCAAAACATATTCCCCTTCTATAACGAAACTTGTGAACATTTACTACCCAGATGCCTATTAAGAAAATGTCCTCGTAGATGTTTTCTCTAATTATGAGACTAATTCGTCTGAGTTACAAGGCACAGAGGATTATTTTATTACTAGCTCGTGGCCGACTAATAAACTCTGTTGACATAACGTAATGAACCGTATGTCCTCAGTGTAAGCTCTCTTGAGGAAAAGGTATATACAAACGCCCTTCCCTAAAGATAGAAGTATATAATCATAGTTATTAATATATACAAAACCCACTTCATACATACGAGTACATACATACGCTTTACGACTTGTGTATACACAATCCCTTTTTTATTGTGGCGGAGTTGTCAGAGACTTGAGTACCCATGTCCGAAATTTTGAAGGCATGTTAGGTATGGGTCACTCGAAGCCCGTGTTTCACAAGATAGCCACTGGCACTAGCTATTTACCTATCACGAGGGATAGCCGAGGCAAAATTCCCTCATGATGTTATTCCTCACCGTTAACGATTGTAAATTATGGACGTAAATAAAAACTCATATTAAAATTTCATTCATTGGTACATGCCGGGATTCGAATCTAGGACATTTCTCATAATATAATAAAAAGATTGTACCCACTGGGCTACAGCACTTTATATCACTTCATCTGTGATAAAAATGTGTTCCATGTAATTACTAATGTTAGATTTTCAATTTTGATCGTAACTAATGAACTATTCCATACGCGTAATTACTCGTGAAGTATTAAGATTCTTAACGACCTAAAGATACAAACTTAACTGCATTTAACTGAGGATTATTGACTAGGTATAATAAAATATATAACTTGATAATAACAATATAAAATGACCTGTTAAACTGTGTTATAACTAAAAAACTTTACATTAAAATTACTATCAAACATCGAAAACCCCAGTCATCCATCATTCATTTCTAAACAATGCCTCATTATCTCCCTAAATCAATCAAATCGATTGAGAAAGACAATATATAGCAACGAAAGGCTTGTTTCAGTAGACTTGACATTCAAAAATATCACTCCATTACTCGTAGAGCACATTGGTAAGTTCAAAGTTCAAGCGGGTTGAAGGTCGTCATTAAGGTCGGGCTATTGCGCAACCAATGTGCAACGCTGGGCGAGTTACAAAGGCAGGCGGTTTGAATGCATTCGGAATTCAGGCAGGTGTCACATGAGCTTAAATAGCGGAAGATAATCAATACAGAAAAGGGTGCAAGGATAAATTTATCTCTTTAAAATAAAGTGTTTATTTATTTATTTTATTTATATGAATTAAGGAATAGAAGCAACAATGAGCTAAATGCAAAATCTGAATTGTTTCTTTTTAATTTTAGTATATTATTTTACATTTCGATTCTACTATGTAGAAAGAGATCGTTTTGAATATTTTATTAATATATACTGATATAATAATATCAGTGGTTCCAAAAAGACAACGCAAAAGAAAATATAACGCTATTAGAAGATATCGCACATATAATTTATATCATTAATTAAGCACATTAATTGTAATGTGAAAATTATCAGAGGAAATTAAACACCATAATATTAAACGAACAAACCTCACACTCAACAAAACAGGAAAATTCAAATTCTCGGAACTCACATATTTCAACAGCGTTAAATTCACCGTGAAATCAATACCATGACTCTGAATATTTAATCTGCATACTCCTCTAACGTACTTGTAAACATCTCCTTACTAAAAGTCATTCGAAGTCAAAGTCAATAATTGTTACGTACTCGTACACATTACGTCTGTCTCCCCTTTGAAGGGGTAGGTATAGATCACTGATCCTAATAAACTACTCGCGCTTTATTTATATCCACTAACTGCCTCTATATACACTCGAAGAAATTATGACTATAGGTTATGTTAAGTTGCGCAATAGTCGTAATAATTGTATAAAAATATTAATAATTTCAGTTTAATAACTCTTTTTATATCACGTTATACAACTGTCGTAATAGTTGTATCAAAATATGAGAGATACGTGTGGAAAGATAGCAAGAACATTGGGGTAAATTGAGAAAAACATTAAATGGAAGTTCTGTATCATAAAACGTAGTGGAAAGGGGTCAGTCGTAGGCGGCTAATGGCTGGGCGCGTGGGCTGCTCAAGTGTGCTAACTTACTACGAAATTTCTTCATGCATTCGATTCTAATATCGTGTTCCATCTCCATATACACTCGCTATATCTAATATCGCTTCTCATTGTAGATACTACGTATTAAGGAACTATTAAAGAATGAATAAATATGTTTTATCATGACATCTATCGAAAATATAATCGGTAAATTTTACATATAATAATTTATTATAATACATTTTAACAATAGAATCTTTACAGTAAATTAACAAAATATTTACAAACTTAAAACTAATTAAAATAATTTAACTATAAATTAAATTATATTATAAAATATATTCAGCAATGTCAATGATAATTTTATTTACGGTCAACTGGTTTACTGCTAGTTAAATTTTAATTTAACACCTAAGCGTTTGTGTTTGACATTTCAGACCTGTGTTTAAAACGGCAGTGACAACTTAATAATACAATATTTTGCTAATAATGGTATATAATTATAATTGGTATTTATGAAAAATACTTCAAATTGTCGAGCTGCGATATTGGTTTACTATATTTGAATGGAAAAGAAAACGTTTTATTGATTGCACACAGACAATAAAAATTACACTTCGTAAAAACCTTGCGCAGTTTTTTAGTTTTCATACGTCTTTTAACCGGCATTTTCCTCCAACTTCTACTATTATTTTGTACTAAATGTTCCCTTTAGCCACATGTCCCCAATAAAGTTTTCTAAGCCAACTCCAATCATAAATCCTGAATAGTTTTATCTTTGTCGTTCATCATTCCCGCCAACTGCGGTTAAATCCAGCTAGAACCTACTTTAGAAAAACTTTGTGTTTTGAAGATAATATCAAGTGGTTTACAATTACATAATAATGGAGATGCTAAATAAGGTTGTGCGTAAAATTTGCCGATTTTAACAAGTTTAGAGAACGGAATTATGACACGGACTCTAAATACAATTAACTTTTTTAAACGTACATACAGATACTAATAAAGAATTTAGTAATATGACGTTGGTAAGTTAAGTATACAATACGTTGGTAATTGACAAGAATTTAGGCGAATTTAGTAATTTACCTTTAAATGTAGAACATTAATATTGAGAGAGAGTGTCGGACAAATGTTGCAAATTTCAATGGAATGTACTATAATTATACTTATATTGAATAAAACATTCGAGTGCTTCGATTATCCTCTATGAACACGATCCAGACTAGTCTTATCAACAGTCTAGTTTTAATCTTTAAAAACTCTTAACAAGCTACGTGTGCTGTTAAAACTTGCAGTTCGTTCCTGTACTACGCACTATGTCTCCCATCCCCCCAAGGGGGCCGCCTCCTCGCTTTGAATGGAGCCGGGTGAACGCTAGGCGAGGCATATTCAGTCTTATTTAGAGCTTTCTCGTTGCTTTGTACGTTCTTTCATTCAAAGCCTGACTGAGCTTGCAGTTGGGATTAGGAAAGATGTGGTACGTATCTTTACTATAAAAGGTTATCGTATAATGTTTTGTAGGGATAATAAAATTAATACTGTGTCTACATGTTTATTTAATTATGTGAATTGATATATTTTTATGGATTTTTGTGTGTATAGAAAAGGAATATAATTTCGATTGTATTAATACTTTTTGAAAATATTTAGGTAGGTAAACTGTATGAGAAATACATAGTATTCTTATAAATACATAACGATGGGTATTCATCAGAAAATTCCCATATCTTAATACTGTCATAAAGATCAAAAATAGACCGCGATTAAAAAAATAATGCCGTCATTAATCGAATCTCGTTTAAGAAAACCGTAAAGAGAAAGCCTTAAACAAACTCCCACTTTCATGTACTCCTTCCTAAAACACTCTGTGGAGAGAATTATTAAGCATTGGCTGAATGACGTCAAGTCGTGCCCTCTGACGTCACGGGGATTCTGCGTAGTTAGGGATGGACGAAAATGCCCCAACAATTTGCGTAGTAGACAACTAACATTATGTTGGGGAGAATTTTCGGAATAATTTGATTATGGAACGTTTAGTTTATGGAGTACGTAAACTTGTTTGTTAGAGCAAGAAGCTAGTACAATATAAGAATAATTAAATTTTGTTATATGTACTTAATCTATTATTATTTTCTGTCAAAGCAAAAGTGACTGAAATATGTTAATTACTTTCGTGACTGAACTTTTATCTATTTTTATAGTGACAAAAAATGCTTTAGCATATTCAAAGGTCAGCTTGAGAAAGTGTCAACTCAGTTCGTTCTAAATAAGGGTGTTTTTATAAAGGGTCCTAACGGTTTACTGAATACAATCAATCAATGTCCCTTTAAATATATTATTACTCTATCAATATAATAAAACATTGTAATAAACTCTGTACTTTCAATAATATTTAGAGTACAGACAATATCTTTTTCACCGGAAACATTGTGGGAAGGTGACTTAAATCCGTAGCAAAATTCGTCTCGCATATTCGTAGTAAGAACGTTTCCTTAGTGAAATATTAAGCCTCATTTCTAGTCATCTTTAGTAGTCGTAGTTATTAACAAGTAAAGAATTTGTTTTGGAAAGAACTACTAATATTTTAACCTGTATTCAGCTGCGTTTTCTCAAGGTGATGTCCTAATAACCTATCATGAACATCCATAGTCTTCAGCTATCACGGAAGTGACACGTATGTACAGAACTGATTGAACCATTGAGGCTATATCGAAAAGGAATAAGTGTCCCTCGTAAGACGAGCCAGCTTCTCGTGACGTCACGGGACGAGGGTGAGGTTCTATTCCCGTCGCGCGTGGGCGTCTTCCCACGCAAAAACAGACACAGTGTAGCGAGACCTTAATGATGTCGTAAGGCGTCTTAAATGTTTACAGCGAACAGAACTTGTAATAAATTCAAGCTCGCGTTAAAAGATAAGCTCTGTTCTATATGTTGAAAGTTAATTTGGCCGTTATGAATATGGTAATCGGGTGACATAAATTTTCTGTACGACGTAACTTGTACTAAATTAGAGAATAACATGTTAGTTAGAGGTCGTTTTAGAATAACATGACGGGACAAGAAATGTGTTGAAAAACGACAGAATATAAATTGTTTCATACTTTTAAAATACACTAAACACATATGTACATTATATCTACATCTTTATACAAGGGTCAGTCCACATAATTGCAGGTAAACATTAAAATATGATTTCTCCATTTCATTAACTTACTGCATTTCTCTATTATTTCAGACTATGCCGCTGTGGACATACATTGCGGATCTCGCTCAAACAGTTCAGTGTAATTGGTTGATTTACTACCCTGCACCATTCCTATTCAATGCATAGACAGAATTGATTAATTCCTTGGGTGTACGTCATAACCTTGTTCGAAGATAAGTAATTCAATATGTTCATAAACTTGTAATATAGGATTTCAATGAGTTTAAAGAATGGACAATCTCCTTTATCATATCATTGAGTAGTAATGTGTAAAAAATAAACAAATAATTGAGTCCTAATACTACTTACTAATAGACATTTATGATTAGTTTTTCCTGATAAAGTTGAAAGCATACTTATATTTCAGATTATTTTTTATTTCTACTGCCACAATATTTAGTTAGTTTAATAAATGAACACTAATAAAATAATTGATTCTTAATTGTAAGAAACATATTTTTTGCATTTATTCTCAAGGTCTGAGACACGACCGAATGCTTGTAAGTACTAAACGCTACATAAGGAGTTTAACGATAAAAAAGACACCCGATTCTTGATAGATTTTAATACTGTTACAATTTTGGAGACGCATCAGAAGTTGATTGCGGCAAATTGTTAGCATAAGTTATCAAAGTCGAAGATATTCATGCTTATATATAACGAACAACAGCTTCACTTTAAACTCTACAAAAGCTTGAAACTTAAGTAGCGTTTAAATAAGTTTCTAAAACCCTAGTGGTCAATTAGCAAGACCTCTTTGAGAATTAACACAGTTGAGTGCAACCTTGTTGACCTTAAAACTTTCAGTTCAAAATTTTACTTGTACACTACATACTATATCATTATTATTCTGATGAATTCTTATGAAGAAACTTAATCACATAGTGATTTTGATATAGTATTAAGGGTACTTAAATAGGAAAAACTATCTGCTTTTCCTCTGAAGAAATAGTTTATTTGAAATAATATTTTTACTACTACATATAGGTATTAACATGCTAACTAATAGTAAAGATACACTTATAAACCTTATTAGAAGAAGTATGCAGCCTACTTTTGAATATTTCAATGACACATTTCTTGATGATAAAAATAACTCGGTCAGGTATGTTAATTTTATTGTCTTTTAGTTCCTGCTAAACTATTTAAATATTTACGGCCGCGGCGTCGCATTTGGCTGATACAGAAATAACATATGATAACTTTAAAGTTCAAGTGGACACTTTATTGCAAATGTCAAGCTGCACTGCATTCTTAACAATGCCACAGATATAAGAATACTATACTAAGATTTCAGTTTCTTTGTGTATCTGGTTTGCGGTAGATACTATAATTTAAATATATTTCACGTTTACGATCATTTTTATTGTATATAGCTCTAGGCATATTAATTTTTCTTACATTTATTGCAGGTAGGTGACACTAAAGATTGAGGTGTAGGTAAAATATTCTAAATAATTATTGCTGCATTGAGAAAATAAATATCACTGTCACTTACGCTTGTGAGTTGCAATTTATTTGCGTTTTAACAATGAAAAACCTCAAGCCAATACATATGTCATGTCAATTGATTACAATATGAAGAACCTATAAAGATATCAAATAAATCACTGTTTAGATATAGATTCATCCAAATTAGATACGGAAAAAATGAGAGACTATTTCTAAGAAAATCTCGGCTTGAACACGGGTGGTATTGTCAGATTTCCTGCAAATAGGAAACAGTGTATCAATTTCACCCCAGCTGAGATTTTCCATCCTTAGAGACTAATTTAATTAGTTATTACATGATAAGGTTAATGCGTACCTCTAATTAAGCATGTACAATGCATTGGATAACAATGATTATAAAAGTATGAATCATAGTTTAATCTAATTCGGTTCACACCTTGAACGCTTATTGTGAGGTCCCGGCTTTGATTCCCGGTGGAGGCAGGGTTAAGAATAATGAATATTCATATGCTTTTTAGTCGTTAATTATAAGTATTGATTTATATATAACAAGT
The DNA here is from genome assembly GCA_030578115.1 of Leucoptera coffeella. Classification (NCBI taxonomy): domain Eukaryota; kingdom Metazoa; phylum Arthropoda; class Insecta; order Lepidoptera; family Lyonetiidae; genus Leucoptera; species Leucoptera coffeella. Next base: position 140,710 of record JAMBLF010000420.1, read on the forward strand.
ACATATGTATAGTACTCGTGGAAAGTTTAATTAAATGTTGTAAGTGTCCCAAATATTATCGTAAATTTACTTTGTTTTCAATAAATAAATAAATATTTATGTTATGTTCTGTCCGCAAAATAAGAAATAGTTCTTAAAACTATTTCCCTGTTTTGAGTTCCTTACAGCACCATAATTATATGTATTTTATTATCTATAAATAGCTGGTTCAAAGTATAAATTTCTAACAATAAAATGAGTGAGATTTGGTAGGTCGAAGTCCATTATAAAGTTGGTAGAAGTTGATTATTCATCAATCCTTTCACGGTCTGACAAGCTTCATTCAGTAGTTTGATGCAAACTCTACCACTTAATTATGTATTAGGTATGTAAATAGAACAGTGTTGGCCAATTATAAATAATATTTGTACTGTACACGTGTCACGATGGATGCTGACTTTCTGGGTAAGATCTTACCATACGAGTAAACCACCTACGCAGTATCTTGTCGTCAAGGATAATGATAATAATAAAAGAAAAAACAAGGAATAATTTGGGTAAATAAAACGATCTTGTGAATACTACATCAGTAAGGGTAAAAGATCTACGAAATTTCCAAGATGTTTTCCATAAGTTGGGATTACTTTTAATTGTAAAAGAAAACAAATAATGCTGAAATTGCACTAAATATGAATGACAAACAAAAGGTTAAGGTTACGTTCGTATTGTATTTTGGTATATACGAGTACATACTTCGGTATTATTGATGTGCTATTCCGTATTTATATTCGTATTATGTACTTTATGTAGGCATGCAGTAGCAATTAAGTTATTTACTACTATCTGGCAATTTGATTATGTAACCACTTATTACGTAAACGCTAGGCTTATATCTCGGAGGCAATCAACTAAAGCAACAGACTTTGAATATTCATGAAAATTCGTTCGAAAAATGCTAATGTAAGTTATTCCAGAGATTAATCTGGAAGAAATACCGGATGGTTTATGACAAGATCAAACAAACCATTACAGTCATCACTAAAACTGTTCTAGTACATCATCTTAGTGTATTGATCACATATACATAACAGATTATAGTAAAATAGAATATATCAATGAAGATCATAATGAAATAAAATCTTTGTAAATTATAAAACTTAACAGTTCAAGATCTATTTCAGAAGAATTTGAGGTTCACTAGTATACTCTTTAATTTCATTGTTATAAGTAATTCAAGTTTGTATTTGACCCATATGTATAATCAGAGGAAGGATCTACCACCTAAGAGATTTTGAAAATCTGCTAGATTTTAATTGAATTTTAATCTATTTTTCATTTCAGGTTTATGAGCTATTTGTTAAGGAATAATTACCAACGTTACGTAAATAACAGGAATAGGATAGGTAGGTGTGAGGAGGTTAATCAATGGCAACACTGTAGGAAAGTGTTACTATCGCGAAAGTGTTAACGCTACTATGCGTAAACTTGAATGCATTCTTTGTTATTCGCGGCACATTTGCATAACACTTAACTCGCATTAACTTATTATTGATGAGGCTATAATAGATTAAAAATCGATGGACGTTTTAAGGTCGGTCGGGAAACTGGTGATTATGTGCTTAGACTATTAAGTTAAGCTATTTAAATTGAGTGATGAGTTGGGCAATCTGCATTTTAATCGTTCTAATGCAATTTGACAGTAAATAATAGGCTTTGGGAGGATGTGGTAATGAAGAAACGCATTAATTAAACTAGTCCTATAAAAATTATAATTTGTGTATTCAAGATATCTAATGAGTGTTAAACTTTGTTGCAGAATAACTTTGGTAATCTAATGGACTATATTTTAATATTAAATACATATTTTAATTTTAAAACTACAAAATAAACTCATGCCAAAACGTCTGACATTACATTGATTAAATGTCAAAAGTATATGAGAAACATGAATTTAATAATACAGGCGTCAAAACGTTTTGTGAACTTTCGCGTAGATTTTATTAAGGTCTGACTTCACGATTTTCAACTAAATGCCAAACAAAGGCATTTAGTAAATCAGCTAATGCCCATCTTTGTCCTAAGCACGCCGGGTTAGGAATTATAATATTATTCATCATTGTTTTCGTGTTAGGCTAGGCGTCCAGCTTAGCATATATCTCAACAATAGTTCTCGTGTTGTAACTTGTATAAAACGACAGACACTTTCAATTATTTTAGGCTTATATAATATTATTCACATATTGCCGTAGCCTTTAGGAATTTTCTAAGCATGTTTTTGATTGAAAAATAACTAAAATTACATTCTGTAACACTAGTTAACTCTTACGACTTGCCAAATAACATAGGTACTCTCTTAATACATCCATCGTTACCAAAATGAACCGAATAATACGCTTTATATTTTATTTTTAACGTCACGCAAAGTCTCTGAAATTACTCTTTGTTACTAAAACATATTTTAGATTAAGTCGTAATTTTAACAGCTTGCCTTTTGATCTTAATCCTCAGCTCATAGCTTAGTCACAAAATATTTGGAATTTAATTACCTAACTAGGTTAATGAAAATGTTAAGTGAAATAACGAATAATTTTATAAGCTACGTTATAATGAATTTCTAGATTATTTTTGAAGGTAAGGTGTAATGATACTAGGTAAAGAAACTTGATGAATTTGACTTTGATATTTGATAACAAAACATAATTAATATGCAAATCAATTATCTTTAACTTCCTAATGACTACAGGTAAATATCAATTTGAAATAGCCCTTAGCTAGTATTAGCTAGTAGTTGCTCATTTAGGCGAGCAGATATCGTGTATTTAAGCTTTTGTCCATCCCTAAATAGATAAAATAGGAGAGTATGCCTAAGTGATTCTAAAAGAGCAAATAAACATTTACTTCTTTCGTAATTTCGATAAAATCGACATTGAAGACGAGACTTCGATTAAATCTCAACAGACCGAACACGTGACTAGAATAAAGCAACATCTAAGGTCTATTTACTAATCCGGCCTAGTTTTTTATGGATTTAGCTTCTTCTAATCAACCTGTTAGGTTCGTAATTACTTTGATTTGTTACCTGCCTTGAAATCTTTCGAAACGTTTGGGTAATCCCAAATTGCACCATTTATGCTACATTAATGCTGATTGAATGCCAAGAAAAATAGAAATATTTAAACTTTATTATTCAACGATTAATATACCAATGACAATGGCTGTATACAAATAGAATCCTTTGTGTTTCCTAGGCGATAAATGATATTACTACTACTTATACTTTAGTAGTACGTCTTTTGTATATAACATAAAAATAAATTTGGAGTGTTGAAAGATTAATGAAAGGAAAAACAAAAATAAATATTTACTTTTAGAAATTTTTGGAAGGTGTCATTGAGGAAAACACCATAACAATTATACCCTGTATTTTTATTCGTCACCATGTTATTTAACTGGTATTAAAAAGACTTAGAGGCTTAAAACCGTCCATTTAAAATTCTTTAGAAATGAATAATGTTACGATGACACGCTATGCGACGTTAGAAGTACTTTAAACCACCGAGTGAGTATGAGGAGGTGTCAAAGGTTAGTCTCTGCCTACCCTTCTACAGGGAAACGGACGTGATGTGTATGTATGATATAACATCATATGCGACTGCAAACGATCAATGCATAAGTAATTATACATTGTACTCTTTTGCAGGTGTGATTAAAGAAAGATCCCTTATCAAATCTTATCAGAAACTATTAATCATGTATTTACATTGTTTTCACTACCGAATTTACGTTCTAGAATTCTTGAAGGTCACTTAGAGTGACTTTTTTTATTTTTACTTAGAAAATCAGACGTAGGTTATGCAATCATTTCCATTTATAGCTAAACGTTCCCTTGATAACATCAGATTATCATAACTTTTTATTTCGAGATTCTCGAGTCATAGATATTTGTAAGTTCATTACAATCTGTGATCTCTGTTTATTAAGCCTGTTAATCCTGTTAGTAAGGACCGAGATATATGAAATTTAAAAATATAGGATATGATATTCCGCAGCTGACACCCAAACGTACTACAAAACCTTTTGCCTATACTGAAATACCAGAAAAATATTGCTATGAACTAAATGGAATAATATAGTAGGGCATAAATTCATTTCATATTTCGATAATAATTAATTGTACTCGAATTATGAAATGTGTTCACTCAATCACGTAACAAATGTATCTCTAAACAACAACACAAATACATGAGATTACCAGGTCTCATAAGTGTGACTGTCTAAATTACTGCTAAAGTGAATGCGAATTAAATTTCTGCGTCCATCAAGTTTATAACTTAATAACACCGTAAAGTGGGTTTAAGTTATCTAATGTGTAATCTGTGGAAAATGTCAGCGCTTTTAATGCGTTTAGTATTCAATTTGTGAAATGTTTGTGAATTACTATCGTCACCTTTTTGACATCGATTTGCCGAGAGGCTAATGTCCATGTCAACCTTTGTAATCTGGAAAATCAATTTGCGGCTAAAATGTTATGTCTTACTCAGTCCATGCAAGCGCAAGCTTAAACCTACATTCACATTTAGTAATAACTTGTATCTATTTGTACTCGTAACTTATACTTAACAGTATATTATTTGTAACTATTGGTTTAATAATATACGTATCTATACTTTTGTGGGATGGTTAGAGGCGATATGATATAAAATGTTTAATCATTTTATTTAATCGTAATATAAAACTAGTCCTGTGCTACTCTGGGACGTAAAAAGAATTCCAACTAGCTGCCGTTCTTCTCGGCATGTCGCAGGAAGCGACTAAGGGTAAATATAATTGGGTAATATGCTAGCAACTTGTCACCGATGTTCCGTTATAACATCGCAACCCTAATATTCATGCTTAACAGTTACTTAGGAGATATTATATCTCCGAGATTCTGTCCACTCTGAAAGGGAATAAAGGACGTGAATGTATACGTGTAATATAAAATTAGATTACAATACTCTAAGCTATTGTACGTTGCATAGATAAAACAAAGTTTTAGTTAAGATATTTCAACAATGATGACTTTAGTCTCAACACTAAGCCTTACTAAAGGTAATGAAAAATTACTTTCGCTCGACGTCTGACGTTTGTAAGGCTTAAATCTACTATAGTCTTATATAAAAATTCAATAAGCTATTTTATTTCGTATTACGCATATTAGATGTACACAAAACATGACATAACACAACAAAAGAACACATTCATCTGACTTATTTTAAGACCCTATTATTATCATGCTTCGACCTTCGTGGTAAAAAGAAGGCCCAAACTTGACTGACGTAAACAATGAAACGGCTGTCAGTCGTGGCATGTCACGTTCGAGAAATCCCAAATCTCGGGGAAAACTGATTTCTCAGTACGTGCTCACGCCAGCTTCTTGGCCAGTGCTAATTTCCCCAAGGATTGAACAGGGCACATATCTTAAGGTCAACTTGTGTTTGACGTTGGTTTTCGATGCAACTACGCATTGAGTTTCTTTTTTTTAATTAGGTAAGTACAATAAGTAGTGGGATCATTATGTTGTTTACTGCATCGTAAGCAATTTAATATCTGAGTATATTTCTTTATAATTTACATTAATATTCTGTTATTAGCTGCCTTCTACCCTACATTTCGTAAGTAGTAGTTTTCAGAGACCTTAATTTCAGAGGTAGGAATTCTATGGCCATCTCGAACCCCACCACAGATAGTCAGGACTCAATGTGACAGGTGGTAAGCTGTGTCGCCATTTCAAAACACTGTCTTTCACCTTTTTGGAGACCACGTTGGTTTCCTCACGATGATATATCTTATCGTAGAACTCAGTGTGTTAGTTCACTTCATTTCCATTAAAACATCTTACAGGGTTTGAACCCTTGTACCCGCTGATACAGCGTCAGGCTCTCAACGTCCGAGCTACACCGAATTACATTAAATTTCATAAATAATTCATTTTATCTGACGATAACCCAATTTCGACAGTGACATAATACCGAAAAGCGTCACATATTCGTAGCTCCGGCCATTAACATTAAATGTGTACACGATATTTAATTGCCAGCGAGGGAAATTGGAAAAGCCATAACGTTGAATTTTCAAGATATGTAGGCTGAATAAATATTTTTTTATTTATTGAGAGCAGGACGATGATCAACAGTAAATACTGAAATTTATTAAATAAATGGAACTCGACATTGTATTGACCTTTCAAAAGCAGAAATTTCCTTTTTATTTTATGTTTGTTTATAGAAATGCACACAAACTCCACATATATAATATTTTTATGTTATGTCCATTCGAAAAGAACGTGTAAGTACCTCCGCAAATTTGGAGATAGTCACGCAAACTCATGACCATCCCGCAAAAGTGAATGGTCGTGATAGTTTTTCTTTTCGTTTTGTTTGTACTATATAAATCTATATGGATAGCTTTAAACTCTATCACGCCTGTTTCTCTGTAGAAGGGTAGACAGAGAATACGGATCCCCAACAAACAAATAATTTAATCAAGCTCTACTGTGAATATCAGCCAGCCTAATTTAGAATAAGTGTATAAATTAAATGACCAGTCAGTCAACAACCATATTAAATAGCGTCCTACATTTTTTCCTGTTATTCGAAGCTTAGCTATAATACACAAAACACGTAGGCAGGTTTTTTACCTGAGTTTTAATTTAGTTAAGTGACCCAGTATCATACAAATGTCAAACCTTTTTAATTTACTTAAATGACAGTGATTTTACGCCTACATGTAACACCATGAAAATTACACAAACAAGGTAGAATAAATGAGACAGCCTGACAAAGTAGAGACTAAAAAATAAATAAACTATTAAAAAGAATAATGCTGGAGAATCCAATCATATTGTTAATGTTCGTTGTAGAGACAAAAGTTTTCTATGAAACTTATACTGTATGTTTAAAGTCAAGTTTTCATAAAGTTCCATTAGTGAACTAAGTTTCGATACTTCTTAATTGCTCCAAAACTTTATATTTCTATTTTGTTTAACAGATAATAAAATTGGTAGAAAATCACGTCAAGTGAGCTTCTAATAACTATAAGTACAATGTCCTAAAAATTTATTGAAGTATAAAACAAAAGCAAGTAGCATAAACTCTACCCCTTTTTTAAGCTCCTGTCATAATCGAAGATTGATGTGGCTTGGACCAAATGGGTTTTCAGCTTGACTTAGTTTGGCTTTTGCAAAAATATCCATCGCCCCAGGATAGCAAGGTTCAACGGCCGCCATCCCGGTCACTCCACACGCGTTCAGTGTGACACAATGCGAGCCATTATAAACTATCGGTGGTGACATCTATCGTTTATTATAGGTTAAGACGACACATACATACTCATCTGGACCGTTTCCTTAAGGAATAGTTGGCAGGGATCGCCTACTGATCTATACTCGGAGAATATACATACTCGTACGTCTAATGTAATATCTCCCTTATTCAGTACTGTTGCTATGACAACGTTTTATTTAGTCAAATCTTACGTAACTGTAAGATATTCTGGACTATTAAATCATATTGGTTAGATACGTTTTGCTTTATGTTTTTAAATGAAATTCGTGGCAATACTTTCGTAAGAATTTCGTAGATTTTATAACAAAACAATACATTTAATAACAAGATTGTTCCAAGAATCTTTGCTAAATCAATAAATAAAATTACATTTAGAAAGTTCTGAAAACGTGATAGGATTGCGAAAGAAGGTCGATATAATTGACTTTTTGTGGGTTTCTTATCGTACGGAAACGCAAATGTGTCATTCATACTCAATTGATTATCTTAAACACCATAATTCTACTGAAGGGAACAAAATAAATATCCTGCTCATTGCAATGTTTGATAGTTATCTAAATGGTTTGATTAATACTCCACGAATTAACTTGAAAGAAAATATATATTAAACATATATTAAGGCTTGGACAGGACAATATTATTTTATATTATTCAACAAGACTTATGACAGTCAGATAGACGCCAGGTTGAAAAAGGGTGATATTAGATGTACCTATATCCGACGAGTGTGTGCAGATTTACACTGCCAAGTGGTAATGAAGCGGAAGTTGTTTGTCAGGATCAGGACATATAGGGATCCGTAATACAACCTTACACGGTTCTTACAATTTTCTCTTGACTCCGTTGTCTGTATAAACTTGCCTAGGTAAGGTATCATAATACTTAAGATTAATATCTTTTATTTGATACATATACATTCTTCATAGCTTTTTTATTCCTACCCCGTCAGCCATCTTGGTTCTCTTCCGTTATTTTCTTATTACCCATCGCATTTGTAATTCATTAAATAGCAATGCATAATATGTATGCAAACTCCCTAAGCTAAAGTAGGTAGCTTAGTCGTGTAAGTCTATAACGACCGTCCATTTAAGTCTTAGCACGTTGTAACTGAGCTAAGTTAGGACGAAGTTATAAGGCTCGAAGCCCCCGTCCTTTTAGTAACTGGATTGAGTGACCCTTGTGTTTCCACGTTTGTTCTAAGATACATTCCCCAAGAGATGGGAAGGGGCTGCTTAAGATAGTCCGTGAAAGGTTATGTCTGTTTACATTAGCTTGTGTATAATTTTTCGTCGAATTGAAAGTGGTTGACTGGTGGTTATTTTAATATATACATATATTTATGAATGTACTTCCCTAAGTGGATGGGCAGAGACTATCGATCGCCACCTGGGACGATCTTGACATATTTCTCTTCACACAAACCCATTAATATTTTAAAGCAAGTGAGGAATTATATTTTCAAGCGTCTAATGTACTGTATTCAAAATCTTGTATATCAAACAGCAAGAATATTATTAAAGTAACACATAACATGACACAACCACGTCGGCGGTCTCTGTTTTGGTAAATAAAATTTGGGTGTAAATATTAACATAACACTTAACCAAAAAGGTTTTGTTACTTTCTTTAGACGAAGGACATTTGTTGTCACTTTTACAATACAACCTTATGTTTGTTTAATAATGTTATACTTTCACATTCTTCCACAATATTTATATGCTGCGTTTATAAATTTTTTTCAATTAGCATTTATTTTTTGGTTCATTGAATTCAATGAAATATTATGCATAATGTATTACTATTAACTTCAAGATAACTTACATACTTAACACGTTGAAGTATTGATTTAAGATTGTTACCTGTAAGAATAAGAAAAAAATATTATTACATTACAATAAAAAGGTTTAAATAATTATATCTGCAGCTTAAAAGCAGATTAAAGACTAAATTAAGGCTGATATTGAACGAGTTAAAGAAATTAAGGACTTAAATGAAAAATAGTTAATAGAGAGAGATGATAGTGAAAAAGATATTGAATTGATTAGTGGCCACGGTAAATTGAATGCTAAGATGGCTGGTATCTATCAAGAGAAGGAAAATATTACGAATGAGAGGAATAGATCTCAGAAAATTCAAGATTCCTTTGCATATTATGGAGATGAATATGAGTTTGCGCTGAGACATATCGGCAAACTAGAATTAGTCATAAGTAATGAACAAAATGCATAGTATCTCTTGGGGCAGATAAGTAAGATCATCTAAAGTTTTGTAATGATATTCAATATCAACTGCTAGTATCGGAATAAATAATAAACATAACAACCTCAAAACTTATGAATCTAGAAATATATGTAAAAAATAGAAAAAGTAAACAATGATGACACTAATAGTGTAACAGTATGGCCAAATATTGCAATAAATAATATAACAATGCGTCACAGCACCAAAACCTAGAATACGCACGAAAAAGGAAAACAAACTTCATAAATCCTCATATCACATCGCATCATAAGTTAACAAGTGGAAAATATTGACGTCATATCATGCCCACACACTCGATATCAAATTGATTGCGCGCCGAAATCATTTAGTTCGGAAAAGTGTCGTGGGCGGCGCTCATTGGTTCACTTCACGCGGCCTTATTAGAGTTGATACTGCAGTCTCAAGCCTCGTTGCCAATAGAGATCGCGCCACATACGGTGGCAGTTGGAGGCGTCGCCACAGTCGCGTAATTCAGTGTTACCAGTAAACACGCCAAAACTAGCACTCACTGTGCCATACGGCTCGAAACATTATAGGTTTCATTTGTAACGATCTTTGGTTGCAGAGCTATAAACTCAAATAAAACAAATTAATATATCAAAGTCAAAATATGTTTATTATACTATTTCAAACATGATTAATAATTAACGGGACTTATCCTTCTTATTATATATTACATATATTATGTGTTCCTTCACTCTGTCCGCAATAGACCGTTTAGTCTGTTCGACATAGGATTTCCCACAGCTGCAATCAATCTTATACACACCCTTATATCTTATATCATGAGTATAAATCGCGAATCTCTTAAAACTATTATTTCAAACATGGCACTGAGCATTGTCTTTACATATTTTTTACCGAGGTTAGATCAGCGGAGACCCTAGCTTGGAGAAGAACTAACAAGAAACTCCGGAAATCAATTTATTATAATCACCCTTAACAAACATAAAAATTACAAAGAGTGGGCAAAAAACACAACGCTGGTAATACTTAATTTACTTTTCATACAAAATAACACGCAATGGCGGAAACGTCAAATTTAGTTCCAAGTTTGGCTACTGCCACCGTATGTGGCGGGTACTCTAGATAGCAATTTAGTCCACTAGCTATTAGCTTAGTAATTACTAGACTAGACAAAGATTACGTTGATTTGTTATAGAAAGGGTTATTGGTGTACCTAAGTACTATTTAGATATATGTAGATTGATTTCCATTGTGTATTTGACTTATATATGTCGTATTGTTTTTGGAAACAAATAAATATTATTTGTAATGTTTGTCAACAGTATACTTAAACGTATTCACGTATAAAGAAGAAAAAGTAAACAACGTTATACTGACTTATAGGTACGCACATACACACCATTTGTGTTTACTTAACACGAGTCGACATTGCATGACTAAGATGCCAATAAATAAAAAATGCAACAATGTTATTTACACACGAATCCATATAGTTCATGAATTTCGACTATGTTGAAAAAGCATTGAAGGAATTTAATTCAGGTTTCATATTGTTTTTCAGCGCCAACTGAAACTTAATCAGCTGTTCTAGACACAATGGTATGATTGTAAATAATTTGGTTAATATAGAAAAATGAAGGTCTATTTAGAGAAAAAGAAAAAACCATTCATAACATAACCTATTAATAAGTAAAAGTCATTATCTATCTATTATCAACCAAAAGATAAGTTATAAGTATAAAGTAATAAACCTAGTATGAATGAGAATTTGTCTGTTTTGCCAGAATCAGGAAAAATAGGCATCTTTTCTTTACACCAATATTTTGTACACTAGGCGTGGCGTATATAAGTAGAAATCTCTACGATACCTTCTTCTATAGGCAGACGGGTGTTTCGTATGTATGTAATTCCCAGCATCCGATTTCGCACCATTTTTACGCTAATTCGTGATGATTTGGGGGTGGCCTCGGGGCGCGCCGGACAGACGCCTGCGTGATTACAGGGGCGACGGCGCGACGTCAACGCGACAATTAACATACTTTACATGGGGCTCGTTATATTTGGGTCATTTTCATACATATTTGAAAATCAGTGGACCGAGAATCTGGACTAGCTACTACGGATTATGTTGTATCGTTAGTCAGTGGATCATTGTAAATTGATCTTTCTTAACTAACTCAATACTAGATGATCAGGACCACGGTAAGTCATATTAACGTCTATGAACAGTGATAATAACTTATAAGAAAAAAAGGTTGTCATCCACAGTTAATATTGTTCTCATATTGTACATATTTTGTACTAGAGCTCCAAAGCGTCTGGACATCCAGACTAGTCAGTAGTTAAATACACCTACATACATTTATATCTAGATTCGTGACTTTGCTGTGTTTACTGAATGACCACAGTGATACATCGCAGCTATTTACGATAACCTTGCCAACGTCATTAATTGTACGGAGCAGTGGAGAGCGAAGTTTACGCAGTCTTGCGTAAATGTCACCATTATGACAATGCACGGTGTGTTACTCTTTGGTATATGTTATTTGGCATACACAAGGTTAATTAGGATTTCACACCAATTTGTTTTCTATTTCATTTATTTCGCTATTCTTTAATATGAATGTTGAATATAATTTTTGTTGAATACTCGTTTGGTTCTTGAAAGGAATGTAGCCTGCAGTAGCTTACGTAGTGTAAAAGGTTAGGTTACTTATATTATTTAACCTCTTTCCTAAAATAAACCGTTGTTTGAGATAAATATGTATCTAACAACAAGTATATTTGATCCTGCCGCAAAAGGTAGATTAGTCACAAATAAACATTAATATTTCTCTAAATTATTATAAAAAAGAGTTTCAGAACATCCCCTACACTCTAGCGTCAAATGATTGCCATCACTTGTTGATACAGCTTGTTTGGCAAGTAATAAAATATTTACCTTAACACCATCGATTCCAAACAAGTGTGAAATTCACATTAATAACATCAAATAGGCATACCATTCGTTTCGTACTATATTGACTTAATGGCATTTAATAAGTAAGGAACATCAACTTCTTTGTTGCATCCATTTTGCCTATAGATATCTTATAAATCATACAATATTTAGGACAATTCAACCAGCCCCGTGGTAAGTTTGTTTAAGACTAGTCTTAAGGGTACTAATAAACGTTTAATAAGGAAATGAATACCAGTTATAGATGGGTAAATACATATGTAATATATATAATAAAGGAAGCCCAAAAGTAAAACGTAATTGTTACACCATTAGGTGGCTAACCGTTCGCTCCATGGAGGTCGTCAAATATACAGGTTCGATATTTCCTAATACAGAATGGTTTGAATTTCTATCGGTTTCTTATATCTTTGGCCTTGCACGCCACTGGAGTGTCACGACGTTAACGGATTGCAGACTGCGATAGACTTCAATGCTTGGCCAAGACAAGCGAAGATATTAAATAAAATAATAATAGGATAAGCTTTCGTCACTTCAGTATATCAATTTATGAACTTATATAAATTTAACTGTAATCAATTATCCGTTCCATTTTCACCAATTCTTTTACAATGTAGTTAACAAAGTAAAACTTATTTGTTACGCCGGGCAATTAAATATGAAATTATAGAGATACTTCTTGATTTCTCATTAATTTTCGTAAAAATGTAAAAACTAGGAACCCAAACGTTTGTAACGAGTAACAATTATATATACTTTTCACCCTTTATAGCTGTAAGTATTACAAAATAACGTTTTACATCTATTGTGCTCAAAGCTATTAAATAAAAATATTATTTAAAATTCAAGAGTTGCGTCAGAGAGGTGCTTCTACATACAAAACAATATTATTGATATGGGAAACATGAAATATTACAATAAGTGTCAACGACCTAATATGACGATAATAGTGTTTGTCGCAAAACATATTCTTCTTAGAAAAGTCCTATTCTGAGTACAACTAAAACGTCTCAACTCGTTTCAAAGCCAGAGTAGGAGCCATCAACGCAACTCGACTAAAAGGTTCTTATAATAAATTCATTTCTCAGAATGAAAACCTCCGATAGTCAGAGACAGCAAACATTCCACAAAGACGTCTCAAAGAATAGAATAGAGACAGAATTACTAAAAGTATTTGTTCAGGTTTTCTTTTCTAGACTCTTTCATCTCGCTTTTTTGCTAAAGATCGTATAACGTGTTGTTTTAAGCGAACAGGAATCTTTTGTGAGGTAATTGTATCAAATTATATTATTTTTAGTTTGATCTTGATTTTGTAGAGTAACAAAAGAAATATTTACTTTTGCCATTCGAGTATTTATTGACCGAAAGCGTTTTTCCTAGTTACTTCAATAAATATTAAGATGAATTGCACAATGTTTTGCCTAGAGCTATGTTATTGTATGTTCCTATAATATTGGATAACAAATAAAAAAGGAAAATCGCACCTTGAATACTACTGATATACAAAGGCGACACGGTTTTCCAACTATAGTACTAAGTGCTGAACATCTGGTCATTCAGAAAATCAATAACTCACAATTACAGAGATGAACACATGCACATCTGCCATCCCCGCATGGTACAATAGTTGTTAACTGTATGTATACATCAACTTCCATCTTATAGGTATATTTACTTAGCCAAATACTGTCAACATTGTAGGCAATCTTCTCCGCAGTCAATTCGCTAAGAAGTCCTTTTGTCAGTCTTTTTAAAATCGGACGTAATTCGATTGAACGGTTCGAGTGACGTGAATGTCGCAAATTAAATTATCCCGTTGCGTTGAGTCATTCCACTTTGCCACTTCGTTCAATTATTTTCAATTGATTAATGCACTTACGAGCGCGCTCTTTTTGAGATTCAACACGTTATAGTAAAGAGTAACAAATCCATTTTAAATACCATACAGTTGCTTTTAATAATATTGAAAGAGAAACAAATCCATTTAAAATACCACTGTTGCATTTAATAATATTAGAAAAAAAGAAATGTTTTGAGTAAATAACATTGATTAAGTTACCTTCTTTGACCCAATCGTCTTTCAGATTGGAAAAGAGTTGCCAGTTTGTCTGAAAACAAGGCTTTAGACTGCTTTAATAATTCTTATTAATGTTCCAAACGAAAAACCAGGTACGAGTAGTTTAGCATCACACTAGTGTAAGTGAGGATTATCGTAGTATAGATTTGTTTTGATTGGAGCGGCACCAGTAAACACTAATTTGGAATACAATTAGAGATGTAGGCATTTTTATTCATATCACGTAAAGTCAACATATTATTGTAGTACAAGTACATAACATAAGGACGTTCCTTTATATTGCGACGTCGACCCGTAATAAAATAAAGGCTGTAATAGATTCGCAGAGTAATATGTGCTGGTAGTAAAATAATCCTAAGGGAATTCCATGGCCGGGCAGTGTATAAGCAACTCATTATAGGGGACAATATTTTGGTCCAGAGATTCTGATAAACATCCACTATGCTGGGTTATTATTTGTTTTGGTACTGATACATATAATAAACGATAGCTTTGTAAATGATTGATTAATGAGAACAACAAAAAAATAAATGTATAATCTCGTAGCTGTCTGTAATGTCAGTTAATGTCACTCAAGCCTTAAAATTAAAAATTTTAACGTATAATGTGCCAAGAGTTAACATATATTAAGTAATCAAGTATATTTTTGCTTAAAATTCAATCATTTTCATTTACACGCACAAATTAGAATAAAGTTTAAATATCACCTTCATACAATTTAATCAGTAAACATTTAAATTAAACACAAACCTCCTTCAAAAGCCAGATCAAAAAGCCCTATCATCAGATTTAACACCCAAAGCAGCATTTTCAAGAAGAGGGAAACTCGATGCCTTTCCCAAGAACTCTACTTGTGCGTCAGTTGTCTGAATTTCAAGCAAGAGAAAACTAATGGGTCTCTTTATTCCTTCTGTCACAGCTTTTAGTTTTAAGAGCAAATATTGAGACAGAAATGTATCTACTGCGACGCCACTGTAAGTGAGAATCTACTTTTGCTTGGGGTTGTACAACAATATTTACTTACGTCTTGAAAGAAATAGTGAAGACTGTATGCTAGTAGTTATACAAGGTTACATTGTGCTTATGTTTAATTTATTTGAGTTTATAACTAAAGATCTAAAGCAAAGCACATGTGTTAACCAATTCTTACAAATTATGATAATATTTAATAGATTGCCAACTAAAAAGTATAAAAGAGTCAGTAAGCACGTAAGTACTCATTGTATTTTTTGCTACTTTTATCCTTAATTACTTCTAAGTTTACCTACTTTACTTGTTTTATTAAGTCAATACCTCTATTTAATCATTTCTATAGCTTTATTTGAACTGAATATTATTATTAAGAAAATCTACAATAGCTATAACAAGTTTTGTTCCGGCCAACTGTTCAAATAAAAAATCCTAATCTATTTGTGCTTGGGGCAAACACGTGTGATTTGTAACATTAATAAAAGAATTAAATTTTCAAGTTCAGTGCTACATAATAAATCAACCGTAATACATGAAAGCCTATATATTCAAAGTACTAAAACTTACCTTTTTTGTTATTATAAACCACTTAATTTGATTTTGTGATTTTTAATACTAAGCGTAGCGCCATTCAAAAAACTCCCGGCATATCAAGACAGATACGCAAAAGCAGTATGACGTATTTATATGTGTCAGTTGTTCTATCAATAGAACTAATGACACATCACGTATCGCTAGTTCTATTGATAGAACGAACTAATGGAAGCAGCGAAACAATGGAATACTTCGTATCCAAAGTCTCTGAAACCTTAAAAACTTTCAGTCACATGTTGTTCTACATTAGTGCATTATATACCCGTCGGACTTGCTTCGAAATAGATAAGTAATAAGATATTATAGGTGGATATAGAAATCTTTTCTATGATTTGGATAATCTTCATTTCAATTATTTATTTCATTACAAATTTAGTTAAAAATATACTACAAATATATTTAAATGCGCATTTTCGTAAAAAAGCGAAATAAAGTTATTCTAATTTAAAAGGCAAAATGCCGAAGAAACTATTACTTATACTGTGAGTTATAAATGACCAAATGACCACCCGTCACATTAGGTCTTAACTTTATTGTTAACATGTGGGTTTGAAGCGGTTACAGAATCAATAAATGACAAATGGCTGAGATAGACATAAAATGTCAGACTACCCCTCAGGGCTATAGTGATAATGTTAATCTAATGTTTATGCAAATGTAAGTATAGTCTAAATGAAACACTCGAGTTTCGCGGTGCGGTTTCATATTAAAGTTTTCGGGTCAAGTGCTCAGACAAACAATGGATATGAGCCTGTGCTCGAGTGAAACGCTATTGGGTTATCCGATCGCACTCGCTGCGAGACTCGATTCAATTCCAACGATATATTGCCGAGTCGGCGATATTTTTACATGAAAATCTGAAGCTATGACGCTACCAAAGTAGTAGGGAAACGTGTACTACAAATTTTGTTACTTTATTTAGACTAGGTTAGCAAATAAGTATATGTATAAAGAAGTATTAGTATTTCCATTTACGTCATTTCATTCCGTAGTTTTAAATGTTATTATAACACTTCGTTCACAACTAGTGATTGTACTACAATAGAATAAAATATTGACATGTCTATTTAATGGTACTTTACGACATGTCGGTAAAAAAAGCTAATAGCACTTTATTTACGTCACAGACTAGCACGAAACCGACAGTGAATTGAGGTGACATATTGCATAGAGATAAGATAACTTAGCTGAAAGTCCAATCATAAATTATTATTGTGATCCGCGCAACCATATTAAAAAACCTCCCGGCAGTTACTACCAATGCTTGGCAATAACACAAAACGCCTGATGAAGTTTTATTACCTTTATCGTAGCGCCTTAATGGAAACACTTACTTAACACTTTTACTGCAACATTAACTAAAATACGTTTTCCTCCCACTTGACTGTATGGGAACGCAAAGAGTGCCTTATATGATGGGGATTAAGTTCATTGTTGTTTGTCTAGCTATTTACATACAGAATATCTCGTAAAAATGAACCACTCTGAACAGGGCGAATTATACAAGGTAATGCAGCTGTGTAATGGTTGAAATATCACAGCAAAGGAAGTGTTAGTTGCTGCTTTTTTTTCTTTTAGATTACAACTTAGATAAGATCTATAATTTAGAATCCGTCATTAACAAAATAATAATCGAAACTTTAATAATGGTGTTTTATATACCTTTAATGGTAGGACTATGGGAATTCTATTATAATAATTTATGTGAATTTATTGTAAAGATGTATGTAACATAAAAATAATAATAAAATCAAGATTAAAAACCAAAATAAGTAGTTATCGTTTTGTGTTTACCTCACAGACATAGTTTTAAGGATGCTCTACCGATTCAATGAATTATCAATATTAGAACATATTGCCCATACCCACCTTAACATTTATTAAAACATATTCTCATTCTAGTATGAATAAAAAGGACGTTCCGTTGTTTAATGTACGGGAATTTAATTTCTACATACGTAACGATGCAATGAATTCATGTAAGCCATAATTTATCCATGAAGCAGGATATTACAAAACATAGCTCTTCTGTTGTCTTCTAAATGGAAATTATTTAGTTCTGTAAAAATTATAGTGAATGTTTGTGCCGGATAATATTTGTTGAAAGAGAAAGTCTATACCAATATTTTTCAGGATAGTTCTTTTATCCACAATATAAACTAATTCTGTTTGAGTATTGGGAAGCAAATTAGTTGATGTGTTTATGTGTGCCACAACCTTCGTGGCGCGATTGGTTAACCACCTGAACGCTAATCGTGAGGTCCCGGGTTCGATTCCCGGTGGAGGCAGAGTTAAGTACTATGCTTTTTTCTGCTTTCTAGTGTGGTCGTTGATTATGTATACTATATGTGCATTTATCTATATATATAATTATTATATATTTTTTAAATATACGTTGACTAGTACCCTTAACACAAATCTTAAATTAACCTACTAAGGGGCTAGTTCAATTGGTGTAATAATGTCCCAATTATTATTATATATTATTATGCATGTAATATGTATAATAATGTATGTTTATTAAGAGACAAATATGTCTTAAACTTCGTTAAATAACTGTTTATCAAAAATCTTGAACAACAATGTATCCTTGGGCCCAATTTAATTGGTATTACACCGATCATGCACGAATTCATTCCTTTCAATTACTGCTCTATGTAAATAGACGTCGTGTGAACGTGACAACGAAACACACACTCCGAGCCAAGTGGTTAGGAAACAATGAGACTAGACCGAGCTAGTTTGGGACGTAAGCAGAGTGGTAATTAGCTGCATATAAGATGCGGGTATCAAGGGTTTAATGGATGTTATAGGCCAATGGTTTAGCAAGCAGTCTCCTAAGTTACTTTGTTTACCATTACAACCTCAATACTAAGGTAAAATAATAAGGTAACCTAACTAATACAAAAATAATACTAAGGTAACCTAAAGTAAGATAAATTAGGAATACTAAGTTAACCAAGGAGTTATTATTAGGTCTCTAAAGTACTGTCCAGTACAAAAGGGAATAAAGGAAGTGAATGTGTATGTAAATTTGTAACGAAGATATCAAGACGTAGATTGAGAAGGGTTCACTATAATACTACAAATGTCCGCGAAGAATAGGTGATAAAGTAACAAAATAACATATTCAGAGAGGATGGCCTAAACGTTCCGGGTTCACGAAAACGAGAGTGACACGTCAGTACAATAACAGTATTGTATAAAAGTATATTTGAAACCTTACTGTAGTTGAACATTTTAAGAATTTTACAGAACTTATTTAAACATGCGGATTTCATGGAATGTACATTAACCACGTTGTCATTGGTCACGTTGAACCTGTTTTTGACACTACTAAAATATACTGAATATTGAGTATGTTATTCCAATTCCACATAAATAATCAAAAGAATAATGTTAAGGCATCTCATTGTACAGTATTCAAAACCTAGCCTAGCACGTATTATTCAAAACGTAGACTCCACTAGTTCTAAATTTACTCTATGTATAATCTATCATTTAAGACCTTAAGCTTACATATATTCACAAATAACATTAGGAATTAAGGCAGCCCACGCCCAATAGTGTTGTGAGTAACAAAGCGCCTTAAATAAGCGTAATCATATCTGTGCGCAAAGACAAAAGACGGGCTGGGCGCCACCCGACACGCGCTGGTTAACCCA
Organism: Leucoptera coffeella; assembly: GCA_030578115.1. NCBI lineage: Eukaryota > Metazoa > Arthropoda > Insecta > Lepidoptera > Lyonetiidae > Leucoptera > Leucoptera coffeella. The sequence continues at coordinate 160,507 of JAMBLF010000420.1, forward strand.
AACTGGTTACTAGAACCTTCCTAGAACCTCGCTCTTATTTTAGTAAAATATTAAAGAGGAAGAACCCTTAGGAATTTTGGGTAATAAAATACATACAAACACATCACCGTTTCGATATATAGAAGTAGGCAAAAATCACGGATCCCCATCCGTCCCGATCCTGACAACACTTTCACTACACACTCGGCGGTTATATACTTTTCATGCACTCCTAACATCATTCTTTTTCAATAAGTAAGTAATAAAATCGATAGTTAATTATGTCTTTATTCACATAGCTTGAGCCCTTGTACTCAAAGATTTATGATTTAACATATTCTATCTCCGTAATTGCCAACTACTACATATATGCTTACATTTAAGGCTAACTTTTCAACAGATTGACTTTATTTTTTAGTTTTTTTAAGTAAGGTTTCAAAACATTAGGGTTTGCTAGAATCAGAAGAAGTTCATAGAAAAACTGGCCTACAGTGGGTAAGACCTTTGACGACTTCTTATTAGAGATCCTAGGTTCGAATCCTGTCATGTATGTACCAATGAATGAAATTTAAAACTGACATTTTAATTTACGTACATAGATTACATTTCACTACCTGTTACGTTTGGTGCTGCCTTTTTATTTATTTAAACGCAGGCTTTGAGTGTCTCAAACATATCATGCCTTAGAAATTTCGAAGATTGTCACTCAAGCTTGTGACTACCCTGTTACAATACAACGGAGTGTACACAAGTTGTGAAGCTTATAACATATGTAATATATAATACGCTTTACCCGACTAGCTTATTGCATACTAGCTTATTTTACGTATTTCAGTTCTCTATAAGCCTATTATGCCCTTAGTCATGAAGAAAGTTATTGTTCATACGTCGCAGAAACTTTCCAAGAAAATAACTCTGACTAACGAATATTATTGAGAGCGAATGAAAAGGCAAAGTTCCACTGTGATTGTTCATGTCTTATGAGAAAACATTTTCATTGCCGTCAGGTTTATTCACTGTCTGAATACTTTATCAAAAAAGGATAGAGGTTCAATATCCTCGTGTTTGAGATTACAATGGATACTAGATATTACGATGCGAAGGTATAAGTTAATAGCTTTAGAAGTATTTACATACATACACATCAGACCCGTCTCCATACAGAAAGACAGATAGAGTCCAGTTTACCCATTTTTCCTGCTCTTGGAAAATTACTTTCAAGACATCAATAAACCTCCTCAACACACACTCCGCGGTTATATGTTTTTTTAGGTCACCTTTTTTCAGTATCTCATGTATTAGCTCGTCATACGTCTTATTATTATTATTAGGACGGCCCCAACTCAAGCTAAGACTAATTATTTAGTAGTAATCCCTGTATTGACTTAAGTATTCTTTCTGCTTTAAGACTATTTTCACTTTCATCACGATAGTTATTCGAATGACACAACATTAGGCAACATGCGTAGCGGTAATGATCATGATCATCTAATTCTAAAAAATGAGATTGTAATTTGAACGACCTTGAATTCTCTCTAACAAAAGTAACAGTGGCACAACAATTCTGTGAGAACAATTTTAAAGAAGAAAAAGTAGTTTACACAATTTTAAAATCGACCTTCATTGCAACATTAAAAGTACATCTACGTTCCTTTTACAAACAAACACTTTCATGACTATTTAGCTGAAGAAGTCAGAGGTTTATTTATACATCGCGGTAATAGCGAAATTAGGAAATCTATGGTCACCTTAAATCCACGTTTTGCCCTAGTCTGTACCTAATGTGACAAGTAGCAAGCCATGTCGCCATTTACATGCGCATTACCATTTTCTTTAAGCGTAAACATCTTGTAAATTTTCCAACTATTTTCAGTGAAACTTTTCAATAATCTTTTCATCCTTTGAGGGTTTCCTCCGCCTTGTTTACGTCATAAAATTAGATGAGACTTGCAAAGTGAGTCACTGTAATACTCATAGAGAAAATGTATAAGTGCAGAACATTAGATTAGATAGATAACGATGAATGAAAATGTCAAGTGGTTCTATCGTTTAGCAGTGCGCACTGAAACAAAATCGCCATTTAGTTTTAAAAACAAAATTCCTAGCTAATCTGCCGTTGTGCTATCGTTTATTATATCGTATTAAATAAACTTTTTACATCATATTCACTGTTTAAAAGTTCGGTTTTATAAATCTTATTAAATTTCAGCTTCAAAAAGTCACGAATCTATCAAAACCATGACCATATAACATAAGTATTGTAACAAATTGATACAGATAGTGAACTCTCTGGCTTCGCCGCTTCAGTCGCTATGCGGACTGGTCAAGGTTTATGTAAACCCGTTAACACACCCCTGTGATTGTACGACTTCATTCAGGACCCTGATTCAAATTAATTGCTAGTCAGTTCACATCTAGTTTCTGAACTGAATTCTTGTCATGGAACGTGTTTAGAATTCCATTGCATTCATTTTCCTATGTAAGATTCTTGTAGTTATGAAACCTTAGGAGCTGGACTAAGGATTTTATGGTTATGAGTTGAAAGATGACAGAAGATGTCTCTCGTTATCAGTCGCAATTAAAAAGATATATAGAGGACTCAATTTTCTTATTATCTCTGAATAAACAATAAAAAAATATAATTACACCATGAATTACACTTAGGAGATTAAGTTAGCCATCAAAAGTCTCTTCAAAGTTCATTAAAAATATGCTATCCGATCTAATACGGACAAATACTAAATACGATCTCAACGAGAAAATAGCACGGATAACAATGTGTAAAGTCAGCCAATAAGTATAATAGGAATCAAAGTTCAATAACGGGACAATTATGATAAGCCTCCATTATTAGCCAGCTAAGGCGGGCCTAATGTGCTCAAAGAGCGGTAGACAGCCTTCACATTTTGATATAAGCAAGACTGGTTCCTCAGATACATTATGGCTTAGCATAAATTTATAACGAGGCGCCTAAATTAGGAAATATACCTAAATACGTTCGGTGACTGTGTTTGTTTCCTACAAAGACACTTTGAATGTATATGAGTTGGGTTGCTTTACAATATTATATAATATTACATTTACATTCGACGTAGCTCAGTTGTTTGGGGCTTGGCTCTGTATCAGTGGGCACAGGGTTCAAATCTCGCTTGAGTATGTACCAATGGAAATGAATTTTAATGTATTTCTATGTACATTTTCGTATTAAAAACACATTTACGAAATACATCGAATTATACGGTGAGGGAAAACATCGTGAGGAAACCTACCTGTTCGTCGAACAGATAATAGTTAGTGCTTGTAAATGGCGACATGGCTGACCACCTGTCACACTGGGTACTGACTATCTGGTTAACACGTGGGTTTGAGGTGTCCATAGAATACATTCTTCGCAATTGCGGAGATGGACATCCGAACCTCTGACTACCCCGCAAGGGTTAATGGTCGTGAATGCCTTTGTTGTTTTATCCCTTTCATCGCTTATGTGGTCGACAGAACGTTGGAACGTTTCTTTTGGCCAGTTATATTAAATTTTGGGGTTGTGATTGCATTAATATAGAATCATTGGTGACAGGTTTCTAGATTATATTCCGAAGAACGACAACTAGTTACTTTTTTTTTTACGTTCCAGACTAGTACAGGGCTTTGATGGTAAAAGAAGTAAATAGAGGAATCATTAAAAGGTAATTTAAAAGGTAGCCAATGTTTAGGTTAAATAAAAACGATGTTTTGCAACACAAATGTAAGTGCTGCGTAGTTATATTTTGATTGACATGACGAGAGCGGTTAAAACATCATTTAGTTGTTAGACGCGTGTTTCCACCATTATGAATGGAACCGGCAAAATTGAAACACGATGGATTCTTCCGTGAATAAAATGGTAATAGGTTCAGTAGAAGCTAAAAAATAATATATAAGAGTGAGTGAAGGAAGACATTTTTCAGGATCGGGCAAGGTGGCGACCCATAGTATCTGCCAATCCCGTTAGGGAAGTAGAAGGGTGAATGTATACAAAATGAAACTAACCTACCACAGAAGAGTGCCTTTGTACATACACCAAGTTTCACTTACAGATTATTATTCTTTGAAATAGCAACAGAATAAACACAATAATATTTACTTATCAGCCGCTACATATATTTGACTGGTATTAAAATAGCTACAATCTATTTGTTTTATAAAATTTTGTGAATATTAAAGGATGTCGAGGCCCATTATTTTAACATATTCTCTGATTTAATTTTCGAAGGTTCTATCATTAAAACACGACAATGTTTTGCTACTATCATATATCTAATATATAATTACCATGATAAATTACATCAAATGATGACGATTTCAAACTATTTAAAACTAACCCATTGCTTTTTTAATCTGAAAACTTAGTCATTTTTCCGTTAACGGATCACTAAAATAAAATCGTAATTACCTGTCAGCACAAACGCTAGAAGTGACACAGAACAATTAAATGCTAATTCACGGCACTAGATGGCCTTGCTGCATGAAAATGATCGCTCAAGATACGTATTTGTTAAAAAACTTTCTGTACTAAAAATTTTATGCTGCGTTTTTACTCCAAAACTACGGCAATTGTCACTGACTCTATTACTTATATAATATAAGTACTCAAAAAAAGAAATTTGTACCTTATGTTTATTTGCTTAGTTAATCAAGGCCTAAAAGGTTGCTATACGTATAAGTTATAACGACTTTTACAGCATGTTATAAATTGTGAAGCAGGGATGCCTTCCAAGAAAATGTGCTACAAATTGATCAAGTTAAGTATCGCTAAAATATTGACGCCTCACGCCACAATTACAATCTCATCTGTATTCAGTTGCTCATTTATAATGATTGATAGAAAGCTCAACGATGGTAGTCGAAAAAGCAGCGAAGGCTGGATTTTATTTTCTAAGCATTAGGGTAGAAAATGTATTTGTTTTTTCCACGCTCCGATGAGAGGGAAAATCAACACTGTGTGGGAGGCACTTGATTGGTTTTTGCGTGAACCGTAACGAGGTAAATGGGGCGCGCTTTTCAGCAACAGGTTATCGATCATAGCGCCATCTAGGCTAATAGACTGCAAACCAGGGAAAACAAATGATGCTGCTTACAAGAAAACCGTCTATTATAATATGAATATTTTTTTAATATTTATTAACGGACGTAATTGTTTCTTGTAATATTTTGTTTCTTTCGTAGATTACTTTATAATAAATCGGGATTTATAATTGTACAGGAAGATTGTATAATAAGAGCCTATATAAATTACAGGTGCATATATTTTTTCCGTTGATTTCTAGGTATCAATCATAATTGTCGCATTGCATACTATTTTAACAAGATTTGTTACACGGTTTTTTGTATATGTGTCATGCCTAAAATTAGGTATAACACATATACCTAATTATAAGGTTTATAGATACATCCGGACGTTCGTTTCTCATAAACGAGCATATTAAAGTAGTCATATGCGAGGAAAACTTTTTACGCAAAACTTCACCTAGTTTTTAAAATTATAGAAGCATAATTTGACATTTTAACTAGTTTTATAGAATATATATTTTCTACTAAACACTGTTAATACATTTGCGATAAGCTCCAGTTACAGAAAGGAAAACTATCGTGATGAAACTTACCCATTCCTTGTAACAGACAATAGTCAAAACTTTTAAATGACGTCACGAAGTTAAGTACTGACTCTGGTTAACACGTACATCAAAGGGTCATAGAATAACTACCTAAACAATTACAAAGTTCTACACGTGAACCTCTGACTACCCCACAAGGGTAGCTCGTGAAATTTAATGTACATATGTATTCCAGTTCTTTCCTTTATGTCGTGATGTTCAGCCTAGCACGTACTCTCCTTTTGAAGTATCAAAGAAGCTTTTCTGTATTCCACGCAACGCAACAAGTACTAAATATTAATTACGCAATCTAAGTTCGTTGGAGCTTACGCTTTTAGTATAAATATGTAAATTAAGTTTCGTAATAGTTAATGGCTTTCATGAATGTTGATCACTGATCTATCTGTCAGATGTAAGGTTGGAGGCATGAGGTATGTAATACACATGTTTAGCATCATTTTACATCGGGAAATGACTTGCAAATCATTTGATTACATTTCACAATTAAAATATATAAGAGTATAGATTTCCTTAATATATCGTATATTATGCCAATTTAACATTAGCTAATTTTATTCAAGCTTGAAGAAGCTATATAAGTAAATAGTTTGGATAAATCATTTAAAATATCATACATACCTTGACATTTTGACAATGTTCCCCTGGTACAGAAAAATATGATTTTTAATTTATTGTGCTTTATAAGCGTGAACGGTAGAATAGGCTCAGATTTCACTGTGCAAGATTGTAATTGTATATATGACGTTAATGTAAGTAGAACAAAAACAATTGAATTCAATTTGTCGCGGCATGTATTAATAAAATGCCTATTGTTTATTACATGAAAAGACGTCCTTGAGTATATCTAAATATAATACCAGTTACCTGTTACATTTATGTCCCTTTAATTAAATTGTACGAAATGTAATTTAAGTTGGAGATAATGTATAAAATCTCAATTTATAAACCAACTGGAATACATCCAGGATTACACCTTGTAAAGACGTGTACATACGTTGTAATATGATAAATTTTGAAATTAAACCCAATTTCTTTTTTATCAATCTTAAGAGACAAAGTATAAAGGTACAATTTTGGCATGTAAATAGAATGTAGCTTCTTTCTCCTTAGAATATCGTTTATAATGAACGAGGGTAGGTAACAAGGTAGGTAATAAGGTCTATGTGGACAATAGGATAGCAATAAGCTACCACGCATTATCATTGCATTGTCAAAGTTCATAGGAGCTATTCTGTCTCATCTTAAAAGAGGTAACGTTACATCAGTATATAAATGAATGTAATAACTTCAAAAGGAGCACAGGTCTCAACTTTGCCACTACTTAGATGTGAAACATAGCTAAGAGCACTTCTAAGGCGTTAATGTGTTGGATATCAAGCAATATAATTGTCTATTCAATGATAATGTTTCTATTTTATTTGTTGTATGTACTTAAGTGTGAACAAAATTCTAATTATCTTTATAATAAGTAAAGTTTTGCGTTTCAAAAAGTGTTACTTCTACGTATCTTAATAGCTAATTCGAATACATTTCTGCAACAATCACCATAAAACACTCAGACACCGAAAACATGTAGGTGCCTCTATTTCATCAACAGATGGACGTTCTATAAAAATTGAACCCGGTTCTACTACCAATCGATCGATCCTACAAGTGGTTTCCAACGACCACTTTATCCCGTTTAGGTTTATAACATAGAGGGTGTGTTCATGTGTATGTATGTGCATCGTAAAAGAAAGTCCTTCTAGGAAACAACTGCCCAAAAACATCACGTAAAAGGCACACCCACCAGGAAATTTATTCCTTTTGTCTCTAACTGTTTACTCTCCCAAATTGCTTTGAAGAATGTTTGGATTCGAGCTGAGATTTCATTTATAAGGTAAATGGGCTTATAAACAAAGGCGAACCCGAATCAGTTTCCTACTGTGAAAAATCGTAGTTTCACTGACCTACATTTGTACAATGTTGTCTAGGGTATGATAAGCTTATAGACAACTTTACGATTGCCAATTTAAGCTCTAATATTTAAAATTTATGATGAGCAGCAGCAATTTATGATCTGTCGGTCAGCAACTCAAAACTAGATATGTTTAAAATAGGATGTGTTTATTGCTCTCATTCATATTTAGTTTCCTCGCAAAATTGATCCGAATAGTGTTAGTCATAGTACATCGCCACGGTATGTGCTCGGACAAATCGCTTTATCAGTGGACAGATTACAGACAACACGACCTTGCCCATATCCGCAAACAAATATCGATTTTTAACGCAACAACTACCTGACCATTTAGTGGTGAGCCGTCGCGTAAATGACAAAACCCTCATTGTTCTTCATTTTGTTTACTACTAAAGATCACTGCAAAATGGCTGCTGGTAAAACAACAATAAGGCTTCGTATACTTGAGCTCTTTGTGTCATAACAGCCATAATAATTGCCGTTGTAAAACCAACTCTGGGTTGTTAGCCTTTTAATCGATTTTACGCGAGCAAACGGTGGTAGTTACTAAGTTTTAGCTCAACGACTTGCTTCCACTCGTTAATTAAGTACATGCATTTACATAATTTCACCTGACCTTTGAAGCCATCGCTTCTGTGGCCACTGAAAGGGTTCGGATAGTTATTAGGGAAATTGGGAGCTTAATTAATTTATACTGCTAACCCGTTTAAACTAGTCCTTTACCAAACAATTGTAATTTGTATTAATTCCCTTGATGTTTTAGGAAATACACCATTAATTTAATATTAAAATTTTAACGCTAACAGTAACGAAGGACCAATTTATGTAACCACCATTTTACCTACCCCGAAAAAGATTAAAGATCGTATCATCTATATATATATATATATATGTACATATGTAAACCAGTGTAATTGTTATATATTCTTTTTCTGAGAAAAAACAGTAACTTTAGGTATGCTAAGTAGGCAGTACGACTATGAGGTTAAGATATAAACCTTTATAATAAACTAAGAAACTTAACCAGTGCAAAGCCAATTAAAGTTTACGATCGTTAATTAAAATTCTAAAGATAAATGCACAGTGTTTTACTTAACATAAGACATAAACATTCACAACTATTCATTCATCCAGGATATACAGTGGTCCAAGCCATTTTCGAAATTATGAAGTTAGTAATTCTATCACCACCTTAAATCCATATTTTAATCAAACAATAACCAACAGTTTATTGAATAAATAACACAATGTTAGTCTTTTTGCCTCTGAATATAACTGAATTTGCGTGATATTCAATATTTCTTACTAGTCATCAATTCTATTCCTGCTAAACCATCCGTGTCAAAATGTTTACTCAAGTTCGCAATAAGTTATGTTCAAGTAAATTACATGTGAATAAGCATTTTTGCTCGTGAATACAGAATGCTTGTTGGAGATAAGCAAACTTTTTTATATAACTTTACGCTTATTTCGCTCGTTGTTCGATTGACTTCGTAAATTGTTGGCTTATTCTAGCAGATAGTAATTTGCAATCCCTTTGTTACTTGATGTATTGCCTCGCGATAGAAATGTTTAGATACTTTATTTCAATATCAGACTAGACATTCTTAGTTAGTTGTAAGATTATCTTGCATTTACAAGAAAATATAAACGTGTTTTACTTTTAATTCATCACAGGTTACTTTAATACTTTTCCCTGGCAATCTCAAATTTACGAGTATATATTTTAACTATTCTTAAACAATTCACTACAGTGCAACACAATTAAGTATACTGACTATTAACTTTTCACCAAATAAATGATTCGTCAAAGTAAAACTACAAAAAAGTATAGGTATTAAAAACTGACCTTATTCGCAGTATCCAGAGCCAGTCTGTCGATGTCCACATTGTAGAAGTTGAGCTGCGGCACGTACCGCCTCCGGGGACGAATGTCGTCGTAATAGGCCACCACGTCATTCACCGACACCACGGGGCAGTCGTCAGCGTTGCTGCAGCCACTGCTGATGCCGTCCACCCCACTGTCCGAGTCCCCCTCCCCCCCGAACCCCTCCTTTGAGTCCCTCCGGTCCCCATAACTCTGTTCTGACCCCTCCTGGAACCCAGACTCGTTCAGTTCATCCGGGGTCACGATTTCGGGTATCTTGCTCGTGTCGAAATCGTACGAGATCTCATCCTCTAGGTTAGACCCCAGGTCGCAAATTTCACTCATTATCACGATTTTTTTATTCGTTTTTAACTTTTTTTTTTTTGGGCACGCACTACTTGTTTGGTGGAAGGCACTGTCTCAACTACATACTGGTGGTTGGACACTCGGGTTGACGACACTTAAAGCGCTCTGGAACAACGAAATTAGTGTATTAGTACACAAAAATAACAAACTTGTTGACTTAATAAATATATGATTTTATATAAATTTATCATTACAATATCAATCTTTAGCATCAGCGGATAGTCTACAACTAACTCCCTGGAAATAAGCCTCATCGACTCTTGTACTGCTCTCTTACATAAGCTCCGACCATACAAACAAATAAGTATCGAAGAGAGATTAATTAAAACCACAAACTTTTCCGTCGATATACACAAAAGTTCGAGATTTGTTTAACTTATAAGTATGTAAATAAGATATTATTGCTGTAATTCCGTACAGAAAAATAAAGAAATTGAATTGATTGGATCAATTCTATGGACGAATACCAGACGTTGCTTTTTTTTTAAATCTGCCTAATGAAGCTAAAGCCCCAGTGTATATACTTAGTTTTTTCTTCTTAATATTTGTTAATATTATAAAGAGTACTCCAGCATTGCAAAAGTTTATGTGCAACAGCGATCTGTTAGAAAAAGTTGGCAAAATTGCAAAATGAGTTTTGAAAGGAGATGTAAAACCGGATAGCCCTTACGTCATACCTTTGGAATCAAAAGCTAAGCGTTGAAATTTGAATCGATCGATACACAATAATCTTCCTTTCACTAGATTTCGACCTCGTCGGGCTTCGAACCCGCGGCCTTAAGCATCTAGGCCACTGGGTTGACTCGGAGCATTTCTGCGCCATGACCAACTAACTTACACTTACCCCTAACAAAACTGTTGTATAATTTTAAATATCTTTGATTATGTACTACCTACATCTACTATATATATATATATTTTCAAACTACATTCGACAAAATCTGTCCTTACCCAGCCTAGGTCAGTGAATTGCGGTTAAATTGTAACTAACAATGCTAACGATGGTCACTGAAGCCTTTAGATAAGTCGAAAAGTAACCAAAAGTATAAAATATATATTTTCAGGGTGAAGTTTAACATAATATAGTAATAAAATAGAGGTTTTCATTTAAGATCAAAATGAAGATCTAGTTGTTTGTGGTAAGATGTACTACACAGTTGCGAACAACAGATGTTCGAAAAGTAACTAAGCCCTTAACCGTAGCGAATACATCCCACAGCCAAAGTAATTTCGGGAACAAACCAGATGGACGTTAAGAAAAGGCTCACAAACTCATTAATTACACCAACCAAGCAAACAATTCAAACTTGGTGACAGTCCCTTCAAAATTGTATTAAAACTTGGTTTATTTTATCCTCCCTAATGTAATCAAAGCCTTACAAAGTCTTATGTTTTGAATAATTTGAAGTTGATACCACCAATTACGCCGATTTGTACCGAAATCTATTCGGTCTGACAAGAAGACTAAGGCTGCGTTTCCACTAAACAGTTAGAATAAGTATTGTGAGGATTATCTTCTAAAATATAAGGATAATAATTTTTCTTTGATAAAAATTAAGATACATATGCAATGTTTCGACAAACTATAATTTTCCGTATTAGTACTTTAAGTTAATTAATTGACGACCAAACCTTTCAAATTAAAGATATACTCGTACATTCAAAAAGGAATAAACTCACATAACGTTTCAATTAAACGAATTTCAGACTTAAATAATTGATTCCCAAACGATAATTACGCTCAATAAAACAACCATCATCAATTAGCCCCTTTAACTGAATTACACAACAAGCATTATCCCGCCATATTTTTATCAATGGTCATAAAAATATGGCAGTTCATGAACCGCGCCATTTTGGGAGGTTCATAAAACGAATTGTGTGAATGAGCTTCTGTTACCGGCAGAAGGTCGGGCAAGGTCACTTGTTGCTTTGGCGCGCAGCCAACAGTCGCTTCACGTGCCTGTTACGCAATGTTATGTGTTTGGATGCAGCGCGCCATGTGCCTCTTTTGTTTTCGTCTCTTGTTACCGGCAAGTACGGAGGGAATTTTTTAGGTGTTTAAGACACATCTTTAAAGTAAATCTATCTACGCATTTAGTAGGATGATATATGTTTTGAAATTGAACGGTCTAAAATATCAACGAATAACTAAGAGATCGAATTCGAGTCCTAGGCAGGGGCGAATGAAATTAATTGGAGAACTACAGTGGCCCCTACACGTATGAAAAAATCAAAAATAATGAATTTGTTAACATAAGGTAGAAATTTGAAATATTGAATTCATCTGTATATTGATAACACGTTCCTGTCATGTCGATTTGCTATTTGAAATATTGCATCACACAAATTTTACCTATATGGTGAAATATCCTAACATATATACGAACGAAAAAACAGTATTCAAGTTCTCTTACCAACGTTTTATCACTTAACTAAAAAGAGTACAATGTTAACTATTACATACGTAGTTCGAGTTTTGCGATTGCATTTTCAGTGTCATGTTCAAGTCTTCATTAGGCACGTTCATTCAAGATAGTGATGTAAACTATTCCTGCAATTTACGAGAATATCCGAGTAGTGTCAACAGAAGGGGACAATTAACCGATCATTCTTTCAATGCACACGCTGAAACTCCACTCGGTTATTCGAATACAATAGAATCGAGTCACTTGTTGACTGGACTCTTGCAATTATTTCTTGTGTTCATAATTAGATCTATTCTGCGAAACATCATATCACTTTGACGTTAGGTTTGCGTTAATTTATTTAAATTTATTCCGAATGTGATTTGCACTTTACGAGTTATGGTTTTGTTTACCTCTGCACTGATTTTTATAGAAGTGATGTAATTATTTAAATTAAATAAACCTACAAATTATTTATTTTTCTAGGCGATAGATAACACTAAAATAGAACCAGCTGGGAGCTATCTAAATGGGAGAACATTCGAATCTGTTAACAAAGAAAAAATGGTCATATTATGTAATTCAAGTTCTAATTCTTCAGTGAAAATACCGTTGAATAGATAATTTTAATTAAATTTAAAAGGATTCTTTTATAGAAATTTAATACACTCTAGCTCATTAATCAAAAGTTTTTTATCACTCTAAATCTATTCATCGTCATAACCTGCAAAACCTCTTCAAATAATATCAATATTTAGGACACTGTTACAATAAAATGCGGTTCTTGCTAAGTACATTTACGACTCGTGATAAGTAACTTCAGTTCTAAGATTTCTCTGTTTCCGCGGCCGCAGTAGAATCGGGTAGGCGCGTTCGATGTCCAATCGCGTGCTCAACAATTGTTTATGCATTAAACAGTTAATTACTCGCTCAGTGCGAGTGAAAATGGACGACACGTTTCCCTTATGCACTTGCAGTGGTTACAACTATTCATATTTCATAGAATGATTCATATTTCATTCTGTCTTAGTTCGGAATTCTGCGGTTTTTTGGCTGTAAAGTGTACTACGAATACAATACTCAAATATAGTCAAAACAAACTATGGGACATATATATTAATGACTTAGTTCTTTTTCCATTGGTCCAGTATAAAATCGAGTTGCTCATGTCTTAGGCTATTTATAAGGAATCTAGCATTTAAAAGGAATCTACATATTTATATTTTAAACAAAAATTGTTCACGTCTCCTTCGATTGTCTTATTTGCATAAGAAAAGTTTATGTTAAGTATGAATTTCCAAACAATAGATTAAAACAACTTAGGTGAAACGAATAAATTCTTCCTCTATTAATTCAATAAAAATATGTATATTGTAATAATGTGGCTACCATTACGGTTTAAATAATGACTCATAATGAAAAAGTCGATACCAAAACTGCAGACCTCTTAAAATTGCACCAGTGCAGAGGCAAGATTACGTCAAACACCTGACAAGCAATTACCGTTCTTTACACCTAATTCAGGCATTTTTGTTTAATCACTCGCAATTACAACCAGTTAATCGGTTATTTTCAGGATGGCGGTTAATTGGTCGGCTATTCATCAAAATTATTCAAGCTACGTTCGTTAAAACACGGTTCTGAGTCATTTAAAGACAAAGAACAACATCTAAAGAAATATATTCTAGATAAATAAGAAGAACATAACATCTTACAAGTTATTTTAATAAGGAGCCTATTCGAAAATGACTACTTAAAAAGTGTTTCTTTACCAATGTCATAAGTAATTTAAGAAATCTTATCCACACATTATTTCCTATTAATCTTTTGGTTTTCGCTTAGCAAGTACACGTGAAACATTAGACTCGCGTCACGCCACAGTAGTCCTCCGCCATATTTAATCAGCAACTAGCTCTGATAGTGGTTATAATACACGGCTCTCGCTAAACGTTATGTTGCTTATAAAACCATTAAAGAGTCTAATTCGAATATCGTAAACCTATCATAATAGTAATTGATATCTAACTGTTCTTATGTCAATAAAATACTATTTCATTTAATCAATGAAAAGTAAATTTAAATAAATAATTATTTATTTAAATTTACTTTTCATTGATAATTGATCGTTGATCAGTCTGCGACACAAATCATTTAATTTCGCCGTGCATCAATTGATAATTTTCATCTCTAAGAATACAGCAGAAAACGTTGAAGTATTCCCTTATCAAAGGTATTTAATGCACCTGCAGATCTTACAATTAAATGGAATATAATCACCTCCTGTTTTCCCGGAATGTCGTAGGATTTGACTGACGGATCAATGTTTTTATATGTTTATTATGCCGATTGGTTTCTCATTCCTATACTCCTTTATACTTTTGAGCCTAACATGACCAAAAAGTTATTAAAAACCTTACATTTCATTATCTCTTTGGAAATCATGGACGCGAGAGTGTATATTTAGTCCTATTTGATCGTCACAGGCTTAAATGATCCTGTATCTATAATTAAACAACGCACCGCCCACCTGGCACGTTCCGACTGACCACTAAGTTGCATTAACTGGGAAACAAACGGATACACGATGAAAACGTACCATGATCTCTGTAAATCTATCGAACAAATTTCGATTTTACAGCGTCCACTTAACAAGAACAATGAGCCCGATCATAAGATTATATAATGGGCATATAATTGACTATACAAAACATCAACACTTTATTTTTATACATGTTACATTTGAATACACTTGTTTATTAAAATGTAATTGCATTATATACTTCCTACATACCAATATACTTCCGTAAAGAGCAATTGATGTCAAGTAATTTAAAATCTTAATTAAAAAGAAGTAGCCTAGAGTAAATAAAATAATGATTATTATCACTCACACAAAATATTAACACTTAAATATAGTTATGCTGCTTTATGTATTACTATTATAAGACTCCGAATAATTAAAAGAACTAAAGTTCAGCTCAGATTAGTAATTTTCCATTAAAACTAATTCAACGAGTTTTCAAAGAGTCTCGATGAAAAGGCTTTGAGTAAGAAAGGTGATGGTGAATGAAAACCGTTATAAAAGCTGACTAAATTGAGGCATCTCTAGGTTCTCGCACTTTTTAATCAATTGCAATTAGGATGAACAATAATGAGATCGTTCGGTACAATAACGAGATATGAAAGAGACAGATAAATGTCAGAAATTGAGTGCTAAGAAACGTGATATGCGGCCCTACGTTACCCTTATATAGATCTCGAGAGAATACTTACTGAATGTATGTATGGTTATTTCGTTATGCTTATTATTTAGAATTTTTTTCGGGCTTTAAGAAAATCTTTGCGAATTACATACATACACATCACGCCTGATTCCCTGTAGAGGGGTAGGCAGAAAATCACGGATCCTGACAAACCACTTTCGATTCATTGACACTCATTTACCTTCTCAAACATCTTTGCAAATTATTGATACATATAAGCTTGATATTACGTAAGCATACAGTGAAGGACAATTATCATAAAAATATGTTACCTAAACCCACTTTTGTACGAAAAATTATCTTTTGCGTTGCATAAGCTCTAGCCTACATGCGATAAACATATGTACCTACTAACATATAGGTATATGACTGGACATAATAGTAGGTAACAATACATGAATGACAGTCATGAAAACGTAATCATTATAGAGAAATAACAAGGTCATGTCGCATTAGCGGTTTAATTCAGCAATTCATTTTAAAAGGGCACTGATATAAATCTGAATTGAATAAAGGAGTAGCATTATTTACCCCTAACGCTACCGACTTAATAAATAATACTTAGTTTGATACTGTAAACGTTATTTTAATATCAACTCTATCACAGATTTCATAACGATTTGTTTGGTGTAAATCAGATTTGAATATTGCAGGCATATTATATAAAAGATCCACAAAACTTCTGTAGAATTATCTTAGAACAAGCGTTGATTATACTTGAGTATTCTATATCAATTTACATGAAAATGTACATGTTTTTCCTTGCGCTTATACATATGTATGCACATACCAGTATATAAGCGTGTATATATGTATACTGTAAACTAGTTTAAAAGGGTAAGCAGAGGCATTTTAATTATTACTTACATTAACATTAGACATTGATAAAACTACTGCCAAACCAGTATCACATTACTTTTAAGTATTCCATATCTATTAACATTAACGCACCTATTAAGTGTTCAAATCGGTTTTCGTATACTGAAAACGCTCGCCATTTACGGAAAATCACACGACACATGTCATGTATTCCAACAAAAAACTAGATCAGTTCAATAATTCAAAAGCAATAACTCATTTAAGCCGACACAAACGTCAAAAGTTTCGAATCAAACAGTAACAGATTAACTTATTACAAGGAAAGCTGGTTCTATACAAGGGAACGTATTAATAATATCGACAAAATGCCAAAGCGTGCGCGGCCGTTTGAAATAGAACCGTATATTTGTGTGTTAGAGAATATTTTCGAACGATATAGCATAAATTCGAGCATGTAATTGTAGTGTAAAACGAAACCTGTCGGCCTTCAAGCTCTCACTTCTAGTGTAGTGTCGTATGCCAGTTAAAGCTGGGGTACACTGACCAGTGATCGTGCTACGGTCGCCGACTCAACTCTATAAAAGTGACTATTTCAAACATGTATAAGTCACATTATTAAGTTTTAATAGATCACTTCTTAAGTAATTATATTCTAGCCAATCGTTGCTTATTAATTCTACCAAAAATAGTAGATAATTTTAACAATATTAAGAACAACGAAACATTCCAACGTATTCCTTTTTGTTCCTATATTAGAGAATTAATTTCAAAGGCTTTTCAGGTCTGCCGAGACCGTGATTTACCGTACATTATCTTATTCATAGAAAATTAAATTAATTAACAAGCGTTGACGAATCTCACTAAGTTGTATAGTTATATTATACACATATTGTGAACATAAAATTACTTTCTATAACAAGCAATCGAAATACAGGGTATATTTAAGTGTACCAATGTCTTAACACGTAAAGTGGTCCAGTTACGAACGTAGTTTTGGGTCCCGAGAGAAGCAGGAAACTTAAACTGAAAGACGAGATTGCAGCTTAAATAGGCAACATTTGCATTCCCATAGGGACGAGATGACTTTAGGAATGTTGGGGTTATGTATCATGTCATGTAAGATTAAGTAATATTCGAGAATTAACTAATCTGTTGTGGTGGTGAATTATTTATTTTTGGTACAGAAAAATAACAATCAGTAGCGATTGCAATATATTATAATACATGATAAGAAATGAACAGAAAGAAGATGAAATAAAATGATGTACGAGTACGTACTTTATAAAAAGTATTATGCAGTAGGTATGCTTTATTATAAAGCAGTTCCTTACCAGTTAAGAAATAAAAGGTGTAAGAACAGATAAAAAAAGTATAAAAATACAAATATTCATCAAGTTAAAGGATACTCGAAACAAAGAAACTTAACCGTCATAAAGTTCATATTGACAAAAGTACAAATTGCATGCGTGCACAACGCAGCTGCCGTTTCGAAAAATTAAATTAATTAAATGGGACAAGCTTGTTCATATTTACTATCAACCGGACATTTACTACGTCGAAAAGTTTTATTGTTCAACAATTAAATACGTAAATTTATTACAAACTCTATAATAAGATCTTAATCCTAATTAGCTTGACTTCGACCTAAGTTAGCGATACTATCACTGTGGAATTTCTGATTTGTAATGTATAAGTTTAATACGTTTTGAAAGCGCCTGAACTTAGTATCAAATCTGCTAATACGTATTGATACGTGGGGGGAGCAAGTCAAATGTGTACTTTGCCATATCCATTAGATAACATAAAGGCAAGTAGTTGAATAAACTGATAGTGGGCCAGATTGATTGAATATTGAATGAGATTACAATGTATACCCGTTGACCTACGAATACGTATGTTATCGCGTTACTTGTTGTTGTGCGATTACATGCATTCAATTTATGGTAACGCATATTTCAACGGACATATGCACTCAATCAAAAGGTAGATCATCGGTCGCGTACTATCAATTTTGTTAGATGCCAATAATGTGAATTTGAAGTAAGAATATTTACTAGCATTGCATTATTTTACGGAGGAAAATCAAACAGTCGTTATATTTAAACTTCATTATTAACCTTAATAATATAGATATAAAGTAACTGATATTCTCAAGTAAGGAATACGCATTAACTAAAATAAGTAAGCTAAGTAGAAAGGGCACGGTAAAATCTTCCACGAGTTCGTACCATTAAATAAAAGATAATTCGCACAGACATATTCCTGCTTTTACTTACCCGATACATTAAATATCGCATAAGTTTTAACAAGGCCAGAGCACAACAGGTTTGTTGAACTACTAGATTACTGATTAAGCAAATTACAGAAAAATGCAAATGCTCGCTAAAAGTCGAACTGCTCCCTGCGTTAATGGTTCTGCGCTACACGTGTGGACTTCGTGATCGTTTATTCGACACACTTGCATTTTTATATCACCTGTTGCACGCTTAAGGCTATGTGGCTTAAAAATATCAATCACCTAATAACACATGATAAGCAGATAGCATACTAATTGAAAAAGGGTGAATACATTATAGGCAGAGATGGCATATTGAACAGGGCGGTGTTAGACGTACCTTTAACCACCGAGTGTGTAACTATATGGTGGATGTCAATGAACCGAAAGTGGTCCGTCAGGATCGGGACAAATGGGGATCTGTGATCCTTTCCTATCCCTCTATAGGGAAAGAGCCGTGATTTGTATGCATGTATGTATAGGTTTTTAACATTTCAAAAGGAATTCGAAGGTTTCCATTCCATCAAACACATTCACGTACTGGGTAGAAAGGTAGCTCGTTCTCTGCAAAGAGATTCACACGACCATTGCAATTTAATAGAACAGGTTTGATTTATAGCCACTCATTGCATCGATTCGATTGAAACATCGAAACTCATTCGTTTGATTGATATTACATACTCACGCCCGTTTCAGAGGGGTTGTCAAAGACCATGGATCCCCATCTGTCTCGATCCTGACAAACCACTTTCGCTTCATTTACACTTATACACACTCGGCGGTTATATGTACGTCTAACGTCACCCTTTTTCAACATGGCGTCTATCTGAATGTCAAACATATGTTTCATATTATCTATTCTTTAGTTGTTTGGTCACTCTGAGGCCATTTTCACCAAATAGTCATCAGGTAACCTAGTTAGTATTGAGTTCATATCCACGAGCTGTTTTCAGATATTAGCTTTCTAAGAACTAATGATATTTTTATGTCACATTCGTTTTTTTATGTTTAAACAACATATGTGCTGTCAGCGAGGCATAATTGGCTTTATGTCTCTTAGCAGTACCTGTAATAATCTAGAACGACCTTTTCAAGGGTGGCTTCCACAGTGTCAGAGTATTTCTAAGTACTCTTGTATTTTTCTGTGAATTTTCAAAAGAAATATTAATACGCAGTCAATATACAACTCAGATACCGTTGGATCGCTTTACTGTACGGGAAAAAGATTTTACGTAATAGGTTTTTTATGATATCAATTTATTAAGTTTGTGTTCTCAGAAAATACATACACGTAATCTGAACACACATGAACTTCATAGAATATAAAATAGAAAAATGAGACAGTGATGTCATAAATGTTTAACTACATGAATATTATTTCATCACGCAAGTTTGTCATATTATTAAGCAAATATCAAAGTCTCTTTTCCTTCACCTAACAATCGTGTTATGCTTCGTGGTTTGCTTATATGTTAGTCTTGCTTATGACTATATCTATGACCTAACGTTTTACCTACCCCTGTGTGCTTGTTACTAATCCTTCATTTAAGTTCCTTTTTTAAAAACTCTTTGGTTGAATCATGGGATATAAAAACAGTTCACTAAACAAATCAATCAAGCAAAGATTATATGAAATGGCTGATGATTGTAAATAAATATAATTTATTCAGGTTTTCTTATTAACAGTTTAACAATATGTGTCATATCTTTAGTAAAACTGAAAACAGGTACACAGTTTCCAGTCTAGTACCTATGAATGCAAAGAGAATCTCTCGAGCAATATAGCATTTCATAACTAGCTATAAAACATGATAGTCGTAAGTGATGGAAATTCTAGTACATACGTAAGCTTCTCTAAATAGGAAAGTCAAATACTGTTCAGTAAACCTTATTTATGTAAAACATAAACAAATAGTCATATACGATAAATATTAGTAGTTGAAAATGTACATAAAAAAGTATAGGTATGTAATAAGCCAATATCGATCAACGTTTTTCATAATACGTTTTTATGTCCAGTAAATAATGTTGGACGATGCCGTCTCCACACTTAAGTCCGTGATGTAAGAAGTAATAATTTAAAATATTTCACTTCAAAAATGTCGCAATGTTTACGAAAAACAACTCTGTACCAAGGGCCGGGCCATTAATAATAATGGCATTTTTTCGCTAATCACATCTACTACACGGGCGGGCTCTGTCGGCGACTTAGCTAAGAAGTGAGGTCAAAAAACGGGTCTGCGTTCACTTGTTTGCCGGGGATTGCGTCACATAGCGAACAGTGAAAGTCCCGACCTCATTGGGCCCGCCTGACCGACTGACGGCCTAGCTGGCTCACAACTCGGTATCTTTGTTCCGAGATTATTCAAATTTAATAAATAATCAATAAAGCTTTATGTATAAAAAACAAACAAAATGCCTGAGGAACAAAAGTGCTTACGCGCAATGTTCTTTTGAAATTCCACTGTGTATTCAATACTACTTTACAACAATTAGCGTCAAAAGTTTTTGTTACCAAGCTTGTAGTTTATGAAGTATATCGATATAATTTTTCTTATGCGAAAATCGAATTAAAGGGCACGTTTAAAGGAATAAGTACGTAAGTTATTATGTTGAATTGTATTGTCTCGTAATTTTCGCCGGTTTCACGTGTAACTCTCTAATGCTTTTAATTAGCCCTGACTAAAGGATCATTGAACGGATTTGAGTACCCATGAACCTTTAAGACTAGACATACAAATCACATAATATGCACGATATAACATAAAATGTGCTCATATATACCTACTATTTCTGAGGTAACTTTTGACCCAGAATAGCACGTCTGTTTTTCGTATTTGTAGCAAAACACTTTCCAAAATAGCCATTCAGCCCGCATTACACGTGCGATAACGATTTTCGCTAACGTCGTCGCCAGAATACCGAATAAACAAATGACGAGCGCCATAATTAACTACTCATTAGGGTCAGTGACCCAACTCGGTTGACATCTAACCGAATTAAGTTTATTTAATTACTTGATTTCGAAGACTGCTGAGTGAGATTCGCCTTGGTCGACGTATGCATGTACTTATTGCATTCAATATTTTTGACACTGTAACCTAGCAACCAAAAAACAAAACTTATCATAGAGAAAACTTCGAAGCACATTTAAATTCAATGTAGATTTTATTCGCTATAAATTTGTTCTTTATTCCTTATTCCTAAACAAATTCGCCACCTTTGTTGTGGGTCTAAATTAAATTTGCCAGAGTGGGCGTGGGATGTGAACAAAATTGCCACTTGTCAAAACTCTCAACAACTTGGATGGGTTAGACACTTCACAAAAGTATCAACATAAAAAATGTTTGAAAATTCACACTAAATCGAAGGAGGTGGTTAAACAAAAGCCGTTATGGTTGTGGGATAAGTAAAAACTATTATATAACTAAAGACTACTGACGAAGGGCAAGCAACTTTGCATAAATTTTAAAGAGCTATGGGATCACAACCTCTACCTAAAGCAATCCAAAGCCTTATTTCTCTAAAATTCAATTTACCATGAAAAGGACAGAACTATTTATGCTATTTGGAAATAAAAAATAGCTTCTAATATCCTATGTTACCCACATACACCTATAAATTAAACATGTGACTTAGCAACATTATAAACTAAAATTAATTAGCTGTTTGATTGGAAATGGAAATCGTCAAGAAGCTGTTAATTGTACATAAATGAGTAATTTACGTTTTTCGTGAAAAAATGGATAATGTATAAATGGATAGCAATCGAAACATAATTTGCTCTGAAGTTTATAGTTCTTCATTTGCCGTTCACAGAAATGTCATTCTGTGATAAGAAACCATTCACAACCTTTACCGAACATAAAAAAAATATGAACACACACAAATATCGGAATTTGATATCCAAGTAAGCCAAAATTCTTCATTCTTCACCAATTAGAAGCAAAATAGTTAACCAGCAACGATAATGCTTACAAAATTTGTAGTCATGGTGTGGAATGCTATAAAAAGCGTGTCATAGCAATTGAGTTTACGTGGTTACGTTATACAATGGCCTATAAGTTTAAAAGGTCTGAAAACCAATAAATATATATAAAAGAAATAACTCTATAAGTTTCTCGTGTATTTCGTGTATCGGGTATTAACTTTTCTTTATAATCGACGTGACATTTTCATTGTTACATGCTCCTGGTGGAAATTAAACCTAAATTATTCTATTCCAATTCTATTAACCTACCACCTAAGACTAGACTCCTCTCTATAAAAACTGAAACTAACGCACTAGATTTGAGTTTTCTGAATGTCTTGAATTTGATTTTTTTTTATATATATTTGTCAAATGTTTCTATGAACTGGCAAATATTTCATTTAAGAGTGACATAAAAGGAGCAAAAGTTATTTTAGGTTATCTTTATGTCAAGTGTGAGTTGCAAGTAATAAAATGTAAGTTACAAGACACACGATTCATCGTTCTTAAACATTCACAAATATTTCCTACAATCCCTTCACCTGATGAGGTAATGTTGAGAAACCAATACAGATACGCGATCAAGAAAAAAGAATGAGAGGTTAGGATTCTGATAGTCAGTTTATATATGTGTGCATATGTTCTAATGGAAATCTACTACACTGCATATTAAAATGTGGAGTATAAACGAAGGTAAGTACTACTCGTAAGACTGCAAATAAGCCTAGAAAAGAGATTTACGAGTATATAATGGCAATCTAGATACCAAAAAAACCGATCTGCAATTCTATAATTATTTAACTCTTTTGTTTTTATTTTGTTTTGTATCTAGTACATATTATATTATTAAAAGCAAATATGTAACTTTCTAGTTTAAATCAAATCATACGAAGTATGTATAAAATTAATTTAATTTGATAATATAAATGCTATTTCCGGAAATGCCGCAGTAAATACTATAGAGAGTAATTATGAAATCGTAATAATATGTGCATTCTTAGAAACTATTTCAATAACCTTATGCTAGTTAAACCTAAACAAGTAGAAATATATCTCTTGTAGGATGCATATCTGATAAATAGAAATTCTAATTTACAAGAGATCAAAAGATTTGAAAAACACAAAGACACATAGTTACTACTCGTTGCTATATTTCCTAGCGTATGGCAAAATTAACTGCAAAAGGTGACGGAACAACAAGCTCTTATCAAACTGTGCAGAAAATACGTTAATTGCATTAATTGACCATAGACGAGATATTCTAGGAAAATTTTGCAATATAGGTAGTACTTGAAGAATGGGAAAACTACCTACGATTTATATCTGCATAGTGCTATATACCAATATTAACTTTTGTTCCACAAATCATTTCATTTAATTAATACTTTCCACTGATTATCTTGGGTCTAACGAATAACAATGCAAAAAAGTTATTACTTATTGCGATAAATTTAAGACGAAAAACGTCTTAACTTGATGAAGAATATATTGCCTAACTTAATACCATTTAACGTATAACTCAACTTCGTTCAAATAATATGAAAATTTCTATTGTAAAATGCCTTGTTATCTAAGTAAGGTTTCATATTGGTTAGTTTTCTATGTATAAGGTCTCCCAAGGGCTATTGGACTCAAATCTGTAGTTCTTACGATAGATCCTGTTAAGTATTAGGCAAGTACATGGTGAAACTCAGATCCTGTGTCCTGTACCCCGGGCTAAGTACAAACCATGGGTGGTAAACACGTCGCCGCCGCTCGCCACCGCACATAAACAAAAGCAATGCGAAGTAACAGGCGTTCTCGAAGGCAAGTAACGTGAAAACTGGGCCGGACATATATGCTGCGGCCGTGGCCGAGATAGGTACAATCACTTTTCAATCAAATTCAACATTTTACAACAAATACTTAAGGGAGAATTTAGTATAAAACACACACACACCGTTTCGCGGTTATATAAATCGATTCTTCAGGCTTGAGTGTCCTGTATGTTTACGTAGTTGGATTTTCACACCGTTTTTCAACAGATAAGTGGGCGCGAGCTGCGTGCGCTTCTACCGACGTTTTGCCCGATACTGAATGAATTGAGCGACTCTCTAGTCGCTGTGGCACAGTCGCCGACACACCACTGCTTTTCCAAGACGGTTGCAAGTTGCAGTTGCAATTGCTATGATTGTTGTTTCTATGAGATCAAGCACCACTTAAAACTGTTTAACTGTTACTTTGTATGAGACGTTTGACATGTACTAGTATTGATAACATAACGCTATAAAATAACACATGTGGCGCGTGAATTTCGCTGCCTTTTATTCGGTAAATACAATTACATTAATAGGCTGAATTCTAAATCGAATTGAAATTAGGAACATTGTTTAACTTTGTGTGTGACATTACAATGGCATTTATTAAACACTATCTTTTGTTTGATTGCTATGTAAAGAAATCTTGAATGCTTATGTAAGAACGTGTATTGAGGTTTTGCCTAATAAATGCGTTATACCAAATCCGACGGGTTGAATTATGGTGTCCCGCAGCCTTCGCCAATCTATTCCTTGAGATTGTACATTTACATAAAATAATGGTGCGAAGCAAGTGACAGCTTCGCCATGGATGGATGTCGAAGAAAATTTCTATGTGCATAGGGTGTAAATAATCACACTAGTAAATGCATAGTCGTGTAATGTTAGATCATTGTATCGTATTACCAATGGTTAAGTTGCATTTGTTTTTTACTTACAGTTATCGAATGTCGAAATATTAGCAAATTCACCGTGCAATGATTAACTGACAAGATTTTGCTCTCAGTACTTACTCTAGTACATATGAAAACGTGTAAAAAATATTTCATATTGAAAAAAAATGGGGCTCCTCCGGGAAATGGAACCCGGCACCTTCCGTTCTGATTTCTTTGTGCCACTATTAGAACCTAATCTAAAAACTTAGCTCAAAAAAATAAAATAAATTAAATATATATGTACATTGATTGTATTAAAATAAGAATGTGATATTATAAAAGAGTCTAATATAGAACGAAGCAGAAAATACTCATTACTGGTGTTCGTATAATCTTTAAATAGCAGTTTTCCTTTATAAACGGATTTTCTAAGCTAAAAGATTCCTGCGGAAATTATAAAACACTGCCTGGTTTCTTTGCTACAAACATTGTATTAACTAATTAGAAAAATAAAATACCCTTTTTATATTAATTTTAATTTATTATAGCAAAAGAAAATTAAAGTTTTAATAAAGTGGGGATCTATGACCTCTGTATTCTCTTTTATAGTGATACGAGTATAATATACTTAATATTTTATTTATTTATACGTACATACGCTTCACGACTTGTGTATACACACTCCCTTTTTTCTTATTATGGCGGGGTGGTCAGAGGCTTGAATGCCAATCTCCGAAATTTCGAAGGCATGTTAGGTATGGGTCATTCGAAGCCCGCGTATCACTAGATAGACAGCCCCCAAGGTAATAGGTAGTGGACGGTATCGCCGTATATAGGCACTGACTATTTCCTATCCTGAGGGATAGGCAGGTTTCTACACGATGTTTTCCCTCACCGCTAGCGACTGTAAATTATGTACGTAAATGAAAAACACATATTTATATTTCATTCATTGGTACATGCCAGAGTCGGGATTCGAACCTAGGACCTTTCTCATACGAAGTCTGAGGTCTTACCCATTGGACTACAGCCGCTATATATATATATATATCGTTAAAATATCTATAATTGTTATAATTCACTTTAGAAAGTAGGAATTGCACCAGAAAATATTCGGCACTTTTCGTACCACTGGACATAATGTCATTAACAAGCATGTCAGAAATGACATAAAATGATACAAACAAAAATAGTGCGGTTATCGTAATAAAACAACAATCATAATAATTAATTATATAATTCCATACTTTAGTTCATTTGGCCGATTCAAATACAAGGATTTTTATAAAGGGACTGGAAGTATGGAAATTTCTGCTTCCGTATAATATATTCAATACGTTACGTGAATGTAACTTCGTGGTATATCGCATCACAAGTGTCTGTAAAGTTAAATTGACAACCGATATAGTTCCAAACTTAATTTACAAGGAGCAAAGGTCAAAGGTAGATTTCCTGGAAAACATGCTCAAGTTTCAACGCACCACAATATGTTTTTTCTAAAATTAACAAGACAATAACATCGGTTTTATTTACGGTAACAGAATAACCTCGTCGAGATTTTAAGAATTATACAACTATATTTATAATTAATTTTATGGATTATAGATGATAAAAATACATAGGTATATGCGTACACATCACGGCTGATTCCCTGTAGAAGGGTAGGCAGAGATCACGGAACCCAATTTATTCCGATCCTGACAGTCCACTTTTGCTTCATTGACACTCATACATCTTCTCATACACACTCGATGATTATAGGTAGATACTCCTAATTTCACCCTTTTTCAATATAGCGTCTATCTGACTCTCATATGTCTTATTGGGCCGGCACCTACGTAACCGCCCTTCTAATTCACTCACATATTATATTCCTTTTGGCAATCTACTATCATTCATCCGCATAACATGCCCTTTTCAACAGTCACTTCATCTTCTTTCAAACCGCAACCTTCCCTTATCACACTATTTTTAATTATATCATTCAAAATGCATTTAATTGTATTAGTTACACTTACGATACCTCTTCCTATATCCTTTTTTATAAATTAAACGCAGATTACTAAAATGATATAAAAATTATAAATACTTACATATACATTCATTTAATCTCTCTCCTAAATACCTAAACTTAAATACTGCTATACAATTTATACAGATCCCATACAACAGAAGCAAACTATGCTAAGCTAGATACTAACTTTAGTCATCATGTAAGAACTATATGCCATAGTTATGTAAGTCTATCTATGACTTGGGCTAGTTCAATATTCTGTGGCTTTTCTCCTTGGCCGAATCTCAACAAGCCTGATGCGATTATTCAGTTTATTGAACTGTTGAATTGAATAGTGCATTGCAAGAATGTGCCTTAACTAAGCTTATCCCGAACACAATTATTTATAATACGATTATGTCAATTGAATAATTAACTATTAACACTAAAGTTCCATGCTAGTCGGAGACGTAAAAAGAATGAGAACTAGCTGCCGTTCTTCCTGGCATATCGTAGGAGGTGATAAAGGAACTAGGAGTAAATGGAATCTATTGGAGCTAGCAACCTGTCACCAATGATCCATCTAACATCACAACTTCTATTCATCCCAAAAAGTGTCCTAGGAGATATTATTGTGTTTGCCGAGGTTGTGTCCACTCAGAAAAGGTATAAATGACGTGAATGTATATGTACGTTACAATATGATAGATATTTATTACCCCGTGGGCAACTACATTTTATTTTTTAACTGTGAACGTAAAGATACTTGCAGTAATTCTGTCAACGAATCAAAAAAGTTTGTGGAAAAATCGTAAAACAAACTAAGTTATTTATAACTGAGACAGCTGTCACTTGCAGGCAGGTATTTGACCACTGATCCGTGCACAAATTGCATTCAATTAAGACAATTCTCGCTCAGATGGTTCATTTATTCCAGAGGATCGCAATTCAATTATGTTTTTCATCCAAGCAGTTAATATAGATTATTAACAAGAACTAAATTAAAGTAGATAAGGATAATCATAAGTCAAACGCTCCGCGCCTAAAAGTCTTAACGTATATAACACATCTAGCTTACAAAAAAATTTTGATCCTCTATTGACTTAATAACAAGCAAAATATATTCTGAATCTCGTACCCGACAGTAATGGGATCCTACATGATAGAACTCTATTACATTAGGCTAATTAATTACCTGGTGGTCATATAGAACCTAGCTCAAGCCTCTGATCATCCCGCAAAAGTCAACTGTCTTAAAGCGTAACAAATATGTAAGTATATCCTTTCGTTAACTAGCAACGAAAATAAAAGAGCACAGATTTTCCAGGTTTCGCTGTAATCAGGAAAAATGTAATACTTAATGACAGCCTGGGGCTATGGCGAGGTTACGTATGATTGAAATTACGCCAGGACAGGGTAATTTATTTCCTGAATAGAAGAGAAATTGAATGAATCGTGAAATCGCTATTTCAGTCGTCGCATGGGCGGGCGGCGGCGTGGGCGGTCGTTCATTGGGTACACACCACGGGCTAAAGTTGGATTATATCATCGAGTTGCTCCAAGTAACTTTCCGGTTTAATTTGAGGCTTTTCGTTACAGTTGATTATGTGTATATAAGAAATGTTGGTGAAGTTATGATCTAGTTTAATAGCTAATGTATAATGTAATTTATAGGAATATTTCTTGTATAAATACTTACTCTTTGTATATTTATATATTATATACTTGCCAGGAACATCACATGTATACATATATTCTAGTTTTAACAATAAAATGTGGAATAATAGATCATTTAATCCTTATCACCTATTTTAATAACCGTTTTATTTTTACATATCACGCTTAGAAAATAACCCATGTTTGCGTTTTCTTAAGAAAAAACAATAAATTCTCTACTGTATACAAGATAATGTTAATCATTGATACATAAGGTCCTTGGATTTCAAGGAGACAAACAATTGTCGAGCTTATTAACTAATATATAATAAGCTTTTGCACGACAATATTTCCTAAGTATAAAGCTTTTGACCTAACTACTCGTATATGGAGTCAACTATGTGGAAATAGCGCAGAAATCTATGCTACAAACTGTACTAACACAAGTGGCATAGATATACCATGATTATGCTTATTTTTAGTACTACTTACGTACTTAACTAATATATTATGTATTAACTATCTAAAAGGATTCTTAATAAATTTATTTTCAAATCATTATCAATGGGTACAAGGGTTCAAATAGAATACCTACTGACTATCTGGTCAACATATATAATATGGGATCGAGGTGGCCATAAAATTACTACCTCCTCATTTCTGGAAAATGTTACGCGAATTAATGTCTACCGCATATGGATTAATAGTCCTAAAAATGTTTGTTTTTGTTGTTGAAAATACTACACTTTTTTTACCATTAACGTATGTTGCTGACTGGCAAAAGTCTACTGAGACCGAAGTTATCATACTATTCATAACTCCTTACTTCAATTTTCACGGCCGAAGTATAATTGTGTTGCATGAAGGTTCCTTAGCGTATGTTATGTTAAAAGCGAATTGAGATTTTCGTTGCGAACTATTATACAATTTTTGACTGTTAATGTGTAGTTAGCATAATGATCAGTGTTTTCAAAATTGAATGGAATACATTCGTTAACGTCATTTATCGATAAGGTGTTGTTATCACTTATCATGAAAGGCGAACGAGTTATTACGAATACAAACCTAATTAGCATTGCAGATAACATAATGAATTACTTAACATGTAGTAGTTGTTTGTTCATAAAGCTGTTCGGAGGAGAATTAACGATTAAAAATGACTGCAGCAGTGAAAACTCACGGTTTTTTACTGAGAATATTATCAAAACACGTAAATGGAGTCCCAAAAAGGCTTTCATCTCATTTCACCTATTTTCCTGACACGGAAAAACCTGTGCAAGGTAAATTAAGATGTAAATATTTTTTAGTTAGGTTATAATTTTATAGCAGTTACAAGTTAACTTGTGTTAGTAATCTAGCTTTGTTACTAGAACGGAGAAACACATTAGGACTATTATCCTTATAAATGTATACAGAGATCTTGAAATATGTAAACTACATTCTTAAGAACTATTTCCTGGACAGTTAGCCCCCAACAAGACGCATAATAAAAACTGTGTTGCAGTGTACAAATACCAACCAATAACATTTCTTTCTTTCATTTCCTTTAACTTCTTACCATTTTAAGGTGAAACTTCAAAACTAAACATGATGCAGGCTATAAACAGTGCTATGGATATTACGCTGAAGAATGACCCAACAGCAGTCTTGTTTGGTGAAGATGTTGCTTTTGGAGGAGTGTTCAGATGCTCTTTAGGGTTGCAGGTAAGTTCATATTGCTATTATAACAAATATTGTATTTTAATTGTTCCGTAATGTATTATTTGTATTTACTTCACTTTTTGCAATGAACATTGTGTATGTTCATATCCATGTGTCGCAAATTCAAAAGACATCATCACTTCAGATCGATATATCACAAATTAGTAGACACAGCTACAGAGCATTTAACAAACCTATTAGTTATGGTATGACTACATGAGTAATAGCTTTCTTTTTAAATTTTTTACGAAATAACACCAATACAGTTCCTTTTGCATTATATTACCTATTCATGTGACATCTTTTATTCATTGGTATAATTATTTTTAACTATTTTCTGTTCCAGGACAAGTATGGTAAAGATAGGGTATTCAACACCCCTCTTTGTGAACAAGGTATCGCTGGCTTTGGTATTGGTCTTGCTGCTGCGGGTGCCACTGCTATTGCCGAGATACAGTTTGCTGATTACATTTTCCCAGCGTTTGATCAGGTATATTTTGAAACAATAAGTTGATTATAATGCTAATTGTTATTTATAATCTGTTCCTGATTGTGTACATATAAAATGTATTCATAATATAAGTTTATTGCACAAATTCAAATTTATGTGAAGTTGAATAATCAATGCATTGATAAATGGAATAGTTATAAAATAAAAATTAAATTCCTTGTAAGATTATCAATGGAACTAAATACTTAGCATAGTTATGAAAATTTAATGAATTAAATTGTGCATGATTGATGATACACAAGACAGCGTTTTCCTATATGGCAGAGCGGCTCAATTTGCTTAAAGATTGCTTTTTTCCATTGAGTTAAGAATTGTTACATACCTAAGCTACTATGCTTTAATATTTTACTCTTTCCAGCTCATAAATGAAGCAGCCAAATACCGCTACCGATCTGGTGGTAATTTCACATGTGGAGGGTTAACAGTGCGAGCAGCCGCTTCTGCTGTGGGCCATGGAGCTCTGTACCACTCTCAAAGTGTTGAAGCTTTCTTTGCCCACGCGGCAGGTATAAAGGTAATTATTGCAATGTAATTATGTTAGAGATTAAATAAATTCAAACATTCTTGCATGCATATGTATCACATCAGTAACACTATAAAGGACCCATTCTGTGCTTGTCTAAGTACTAACTAGCTGCCGTTCTTCCCGTCATGTCGTTGGAGTGACTAAGGGTAAATAGAATCTATTGGGTGACAAATAATCCATTATAACATCGCAACCCCCAATATTCATGCAAACAGATATATATCTCCGAGGTTATGTTCACCCCTGAAAGGAATAAAAGACATGAATGTATACTATAAAGGATAGACAGAGATTTAATTTGTTTGTTATGCTGCCAGCTTGCATACAAATTTATATTTATACTTCAACTTTTCTAATGTGTAGTAATATTAGATGCTTCTGTTCAATGTTACTACTTCTAATATCAACTTACCTTCAATGTTTCCTCTTTTTGTGTGTCATACATCTTACTAGGATAAAACTATGCAACTGATTTATCACTAAAGATATTACATTGTTTACTACATACATTCACAGGTAGTCATTCCCCGAGGACCAATCACAGCAAAGGGCCTTCTGCTCTCCTGCCTAAGGGACCCAGATCCCTGTCTGTTCCTGGAACCCAAAGTGTTGTACAGATCTGCAGTGGAAGAGGTACCGGTAGAAGACTATACACTGCCTATTGGCAAGGCACAGGTTTTAAAAGAAGGTAATAATGTAGTAAAAACATATGTACAGTCAGCACCAAAAGTCGATGAACAGAATCAACTTAACAAAACACCTGTTCACAATAAAATGCCATAAGTTATAGTCGCAACTAGGAAACTAGGTTATTCAGGTGGTGTACAGGCTATTTTGTTTCCTAGTTGCGACTATAACTTATGGCATTTTATTGTGAACAGGTGTTTTGTTAAGTTGATTCTGTTCATCGACTTTTGGTGCTGACTGTACATACATATGTATAATAGTTTTGATGATAGAAGTTAATGCTGATTCATATATACACTTCATCATGTATTAAATATATCAAATACATTGTATTTTATGGTCATGTATTCATCTTCCCTGATGGGATAGGCAGAGACTATACATGACAGTCATATCGAAAAAAGGTAAATTTTACAAGTACTTATAACTGCCGAGTGCGTATGAAGAGGTGCATGAATGTCAATGAAGCGAAAGTGTTTTGTCAGGATCTGAACAAATGGGAATCCGTGACCTCTACTTATCTACAGGAAATCAAGCGTGATGTGTTGGTATGTAATAAATTATTATCACACATTATCTTTCTAGGTGATGCTGCAACCTTGATCGCTTGGAGCACGCAAATTCACGTCTTACTAGAAGTTGCCAAGCTTGCCGAGGAGAAGTTAGGGGTGAAATGTGAAGTCATAGATCTCATGAGCATCACTCCATGGGATGAAGAAACTGTTTGCAATGTGAGTGTTAAGTTTTTAATATTAGTGACAAGAACTCAAAATGATGGTAATGTCACAGATAATATAATACTATACAGTAGTAATGTCTGGCTTAATCAATGGATGTAAGGCCGTCAATAAACAAGATTTTAAAAAAATATGCTAAACTATGCCTAGTAAAAATCATTTGGTTGTGAAAACATAATAGTATAAAAATACATATTCAGTTATAAATTATATAGGGGGTTTATCTAATCAGTTGATTTTCTGTCTGTTTGGTTAGTTTTTTCGTATACACACAGATATACTCATATCTTAATTTTGTAATAATTTATATTAATAAAATCAAATGTTAATATTATTTGAGGTAAAGCTACATATATTATATTAGTTATATGAAGTTTCAAAGTAAATCTGAGATTTGTTTATGTTATCTTATAATAAAAACTTATTAGTGACTAAAATGTTACCAAGAGCGATAATCAAGATTATAATGTGATAGCTAACAGATAAGCATAAATTGACAACCAATGTATTGAATCAAATCATAAGTTATTTATTGTTTTTCAAAACAATAATGTTATCAGATTATACAATCAGAGTTACTAAAAATACATAATAATATGCTTGTGATCCCGTACGGAGTAGTCAATCATCTCTTCAAATAGTTACTGTGTTTTCTATGGCCAAAACAAACGTAGTTCACCAGTTTTTTTTATTTGCAGACCCTGATTGTACAATATTTTTAAATTGATTTTAACTTTATACTATACAATTGTTTTCTTTCTTTACAGTCCGTAAAGAAGACTGGCCGAGTGTTAATATCTCATGAAGCACCCCTCACCTGTGGATTTGGTGCAGAGTTGGCAGCTACCATACAAGTAAGATCTTGTAACTACAGACATGGGTTCAATAATGCAATGGGTTGGGCCATACAAGTAAGATCTTAAACTACAGACATGGGTTCAATAATGCAATGGGCCCAAGTCTACTATTGCTTTTTACAATATATCAGTTCAGTAATAGTGTGAAGTTGGTTGTGGGTTAGCAAAAGTGGCAGTGTTGCCTTTTTTAAATATACGTTTGCGATATTTGACACTTTTGCTAATCCACTACCAACTTCACCATATTACAGATCTGATATTGAACTGTGTTTGTGCTAAAATGAATTTGTAGATTTGGGCCCCCGAACCTTAACTTAGGTTTTTTTATAGTTTAAGCAACCAATGAGGAACACCAGATGCATTTGAGTTATGAATTATAATGATAATAGGTTTGGTAGATATTTGAAGCTACACACACATCTAATTTAGTGCGTAAATTAAAGATGAAAATAATAATAAAACCTACATCTATTTTGGAAGTAATATATCTATATAGTGATGAATTTATTAAATATAATAACTACCGGTCTTCCAGGGAAAGTCTTGGTGGTAATTCAAATCACTCAAACTTCTAACTGTGCAAAAATATATCTTGTTGTCAAGTTTAGCAATTTTCATTTCATTTCCAAAACAAACATTTAACATGAAAAATTTTCAATAACTACAAAGCAACATCATTTATCACATTACAAATACATTATTTATTACAGGAGGAATGTTTTCTTCACCTAGAAGCTCCCGTGACGAGGGTAACTGGATGGGATTCCCCGTTCCCCCACGTGTTTGAGCCGCTGTACTTGCCCACCAAATGGAGATGCTTCGACGCTCTTAACAAAATGTTAAACTACTGATTGGTTGAAGTAAATAAATTTTATAAATTTTCTATCAAAGAATATTACTGTTTTTTATTTACTGTACCCCGGGTATGCATGCTAAATATAATATAATGTAACAAACTAGAACCTTTATTTTACTGTGTTCTGTGCATTTGCAATGCAGTCTTTAGTGTTCTGTGCAATGATAATAACTTCTGTGAAAAATTGCCTTAGAACTATGCTCAGCAGTTTTTTTCGCTATTCATTGTTGTTTGTAATTTATTTCTCACCAATGAATAGTCAAAATAATAGTCAATAAAGCCTGTTCAGCCATTATAGGTCTCTATTTATTTTGTTATGAAATAATTGATGATAAATACTGATGAATACAAACTCGGAGATATATCTCCTGGATCATTTTCTATCATGAATATTGGCCTAGTGATGTCATAGGGAACATAATAATATAAAATATAAGTGACAGGTCCTAACTAATTGCCCAATAGATCTCATTACCCCTAGTCCCTTAGTCCCCTCCTACGACATCCCGGAAGAGTAGTAGCTAGATAGCATTGTTTTACGTCCTAGACTAGCATGGGATAAATATAACAAACTCACATTTATTTTTATTTAGATGGTCTTATTGAACATCATAATAAAAAATAAAAAGCCACTTTATCCACCTCGTAGCAGATTTTTTTGTTCTCCGTTTATATTTTTTGTTAGATCTACTACAAAAACGTATTATTTAGCAAAATTATTTTGATTAAATGTTTTATTTTATTTTATTGCGTACTCTGTGAGACGGTCAACATTACTGGCAATACTGAAGAAACTAAAAAACTTATTTTATTTTAACGAACGACATGTTGAAATGTGCGACATGACGCGCCGGTGAATTGTCTGAAAATAAAACGTGATTTCATTGTTACTTCATTCTATTAAACGTTGTGTTTCATAATATTTATGCACCAAAAAATCAGGAGCATTTTTGTGGAAGAAAGATAGGCAATAAAGTGTTTATAAATATTGCACCATGGCGGACCAAGTTGACTCAATGTCGGACGCGGAGCTCCGAACGAAATTGGCGGAACATGGTTACCCTGTTATGCCGATAACAGCTTCTACAAGGAAGCTGCTAGTAAAGAAGTTAAAGTTGGTATTAGACAGTAAAGGGAAAAGCAAAGCTGGTGATCCTAAAGCTGATAATCGTCGTAGCCTCGCCCGGTATTCAAGCGGTGAGGAGTCAGATCTTGAATCAACCAACAATGCTAAAGAAAAACGCGGTCGTAGAGCAACTACTGCAACTTCGATGTTGCCTCCTACAACTACAAGAACTCGCAGAGGAACTCCTAAGAAGGAATCACCGTTAAAACGGGATTCTGATAAGGGATCAGAATCCGAAGATGAGAAGGCACCTACACGCACTCATGAAGAGGTTGAAACAGTTACAACGCGTCGTATAACACGTACTTATGGTGTAAAAGATGATGATTATGAGACTGGATCAGACAGTGATGTAGATGTTGACAGGAAGGCATCACAAGCCCGTAGCAGCTCTCGTTCTAGTGACTACATTTCAAGTACTTTGCCTACTCTGGACACTTCTATCAGCCCACCGAAAAACTCGTTATTCTCACGACAACCATTATCATCATTGCCAACTACTCTCTCATCGGCTGAACATTTGAACTCTATCCGTTCACGCTTAGGCTTATCATCCACTTTGGACCGATCTTCCATTGGTAGTTATACACCAAGTTATTCATCTACTTCTTACAAGCCACCAACATCTAATGATGAAGTGGAATCTCCTTACCTGAGCAATTTCACCAGAAGATTGACTGCTTTGAAAGCCGATCCATTGAAATCAAGTTTTCTTGACCGTGACTCAACCAATGGCAGTACATTGCCAAGGAGATCTTACATTTCATCGGTATCTAGATCTGATGTAGATTACAAAGGTGCAGGTGATAAAAAGTTTTTGAAAAGTAACATTGTATCACTGGCATTGGTGGTAATTGCTGGTCTTTTTTTTTTTGGTTTGTTTTTTATGTATATAGTGAAAAAAAATGATATCACCTCTTTGGTCAATGATGATAACAGTGTTATACCCTTATGTCAATTGAATAATCCAGGTACTAAACCTGGTATTAACTGTATTAAACAAGAGCATGTTTCGGCCGCTAAAGATTTGTTGAAAATTATACATCCTGTACTTACTGTTCGTACTGCTGAATTTTTATGTGAGAAGCCTGGTGCTGTGCCTTACCTTACTGAGAAAGAAATTATAAATATGGCTGGTCAAAAATCCAACATGGACCAAAATCAGTGCCGTAGTGATTTATACAATTTAGAAGTAATGCTTGTGAATAACCCTAGATGGGGTCTGAGCGTTGTTCAAATGAAAACTCCATACACTAAAGGTTTGGAATATACACCTTTGAAGTCGGTAGATTTGATTGTGGGGGAACGAAGCAAGGAGAGATTGGCTATTGCCATTACTGATCCATCCATGCCCTTGACTTGTTGGATAAGCACCACTCTATATTCAGTTATTGCAACTCTTGCAGTGATTGCCATTCTTGCGGCTTTGGGGTTTGGTATTCAAAAATCTTGGAAATTCTATCAAGATTATAAGAAAAAGAGACAGGAAGAAATTTACTCCATGGTGGAACAGATCATTGATGTTATTTCTCAAGAAACCGAAGACAGTGGGGAACCTTACATTTCAATTGATCATGTTCGTGATACATTGATATCTCCACAGAATAGAGAGAAAATGGCCTCAGTCTGGGACTCAGCAGTACAGTTTATACAAAAGAATGAAAGTCGAGTGCGTATGGAAGTTCAGTCTGTGAATGGAGAAGACTGCAAAGTGTGGCGCTGGATATCTCCCCATGGCAGTCCAAAGCGTAGCACTGCTTGGCAGGGTCAAGCCTTTGAGACTCAAGAGGGCTCCGTGAATAACCTGACAGTCTCGCCAACTCCTTGCTTAAAAATCCGTCACATGTTTGATAAGTCTGATAACAACCCTAATCTACGTACCATGGTCCAGAATGCTATATTGGAAAAATGTGGAGAAAGATGTAATATCCTGCATATTGATATTGACCGCACTTCCTGTTGTGTTTATGTAAAATGTGCGACTTCTGCCGATGCTGGTGTTGTCTACCGCAGCTTGCATGGTTGGTGGTACGAAGGTAACCTCATTACAGTAAAATATTTACGATTGGAGCGCTACATGCATAGATTCCCCAACTCACCTTCTTCAGGGCCGTACCTTAAAATGTCTCACTAGATACTGCAGGTTCTAGCAAGAGTCATACTTAGTTTCAAGAGTTTTTCAGTGCACAGTAAAATTGCTGTAGTTTTCATAATATATTGAAATATGTTGCCATGGTTCAAGCGAATAAAACTTTTGAAATGTTTAATAACTTGTTGAATTATTTGACATATCATAAACATGAAACTCTTGCATTTAAGTGCTGTTATCTATTTTACATTGCTATTGTAATGCTTTATGTATGATGTATATTATACTGGGTGGTGATTTATAGATCTGAGCTGTGATTTTAATTCACAGTTACATTGTCCTAATGATAATCCCCAGGAGGAATGAAATTATTTGCTTCATAGAACATTTAATAAGTTTGTTAAAATAAAATATTGATCCATAAATTCCTGCCCATATAAATAACAAAAGTCTTCGTAAATTTCATGGAGTTTGAAAACATCACAATGTTACAATTAGTTTGACAATTATTTAATGTTAATTTTGTGGAATTAATACTGTATCATTAAACATAGTTTTTGAACAAATGCTGTTGTTGAATGTCTTAGGTTAAGTTAATGTAAGGGTATCTGTTCTTTTTAACTATTTTAAAATGTTTTTTAAGTACTTTCTTATGAAGATGCTTTTTGTGTTTTCTCATATTGACATGATTGTAATAGTAAGTTTTATTTCTACTAACCTGTCTTATTGATTTTAATTTTGTAATAAAACAACTTTTCTTTGATATTTTCTTTTTATTATTTTATATAGGACCTTATCTCCTGTAGGTTTAAGCTGAGTTCCACTTAGTACCCTTAAACTATGTTTCACACACACAATACAATGCCCAAATCTTAGTAGATTTGATAACACGCACCAGTTTATTACAAGGATCAATTGCAATACCCCAATTAGTTATATGGGCCGTGACAACTATATTATACATTATATTTATTACACTATTATTAATAATTTAAAAAATATTTAATACACCTTACCGAGTCCACAGATAATATAATACTATCCGAGTCTATTGAATAGTAATGATGAAACATTATTGAGTAAAATGACAAAATGAATACATTGTTATAAGACAGATGAATACCCTTGAACTGCACAAAACGTATCGTTCTGTTACTTTTATTAATCTGGTGCAGTGAATAAAGCAAGATAGGATATAATCTTTAATAAAATATTTAAAATAAAATCCTTCAATGTTATGTATTACTAATACTTGAGTTGTTTAGATTCTCGAGCATTGAGACTTCTAATAGAATTGTTCAACAATATAAAGTAGACTATTGTAAAGATATAAAGAAAGGTGATCTATAGAGCAGATGATCAAAGGACACCGGACAAAGGAATAAGTATATTTGTGATAATTTATTGAAAAATTCCTGTGATAATTTGTTCACCCTGACGGTTCCATTTCTCTTAATAACCTAGTTTTGTTCTTAATTTGGAACAGGCTGCCATCCACCGAAACCAATTTCTAGTTGCCTTGCCACTGCTAGGCATAGTCTGTCCTGGTTGGGTGCAGCTATCACCTGTAACAGGAAAGATGCAGCTGTTAAATGACCTGTATTTTTTCATAAAGTATGCAGGTTGAAATTGTGCATAGGTACCCTGCACGATTTTCTCTTAGTACTTATGTTTACTTTAATAATAATAATAATAACTGGACATTATAACACCAATGGAACTAGTCCCTTGGTAAGTTCATTTAAGACTTGTGTTAAGGGTACTAGTCAACGTATATTTAAGAAATATATACGTATTATTTATGGATAAATACATATATAGCATATATATTCAACGACCAGACTGAAAAGCAATAGAAAAGCGTAGTTCTTAACTCTGCCTCCACCGGGAATCGAACCCGGGACCTCACGATTAGCGTTCAAGTGTCTAACCGATCACGCCACGGAGGTCGTCAAATCGTCTATTATATGTAATAAATCAGTTGAAGACTCACATAACACAAACATTCGATGTAGCTCAGTTGTTTGGGGCTTGGCTCCGTATCAGTGGGTACAGGGTTCAAAACCCGCTTGAGCATGTACCAATGGAAATTAATTTTAATGAATTTCTATGTACATTTTCGTAATAAAAACATTTACGTAATGCATAGAGTAATGACTATCTGGTCAACACGTGGGTTCGAGGTGTTCATAGGATTACTACCTTCACAATTGCGGAGATCGAAACCGGAAAACCTCTGACTACCCCGCAAGGGCTAATGGTCGTGAATGCGTTTGTTTTTTTTTGTTTTATAAACGCATTATTTGGTTGTTATTAATAGGTTCGCTCTCAGGTTGAGTTTTTTACCAATTGTTGCTAGCCCATCGCCCAGTAGATTTCAATACAAAAACACACTTACACTCTAGTATAACAGGGGTTAGTCCACTAACGATTTTTGCAAAATATCAGATCAGTAATAGTGTGAAGTTGGTAGTAGATGACCAAAAGTGACAAAATTCGCCATTTTTAAATCGAAGTTTGACACTTTTCCTTATATCAATGGTGAAATCTGACACTTTTGATAAATCACTTCTAACTTCACACTATTACTGATCTGATATTGAACTGCGTTTGCGCTGAAAAGCATTAGTGGACTATGGCCCCAACAGTACACTTACCTGAATAGCCACAGGCAGTCCATCTTTCAGCCCCAACGGTACCACAGTGACTGGGAACCCAAGGACATTAAAAGGCATCGTGTAAGCAACGCCACACGTACGGAAATACACCCCGTGATGGGGTTGAGCCAGGTTCACGAATGTCGGGTAAAGGAATACTCCATCCTCGCCTAAAGCTGTCTGGAAATTATTGAAATATCTATGTAACAGTCGGGTGACATACTAACTGTTAAGATGACTTTGTGCGTTGGCAGTAAAAAGTACCTAGTATGTAGCTTTTCGTTACTTGCAATTTCTTAATTGGTCTAGATATTAAGAGATAACAATGAAAAATTTCAAAATTTACAACCAGTGTCTTCTTGGTCACTTAGGAGCATGTATATTGGGGTGTTGATGTCATAGAATATTAGAAACAGGTTAGTCCCCTAGTCCCTAGTTATACACAGCCAAAGTATCAGATATTACCTACTTTCATACCCTGATTGATCCTTGTGATATTCAGCATAGAATAGGCAGTGACTGTAAATGGCGACACGGTTTACCACGTATCACATCACGTACAAATTATTCGGCTGACCCTTGGGCTTAAGGTGGCCAAAGAATAACTAACTCCGCAACTGCGGAAATGGACACTCGATCCTCTGACCGCCACGAAAGGTATAATGAAAGTGTTTGCTTGTTATATATATACCTTCAATATCTCACGGAGTTCTTCCCCTTTGCCCTTATAATATTCCTGTCGTGGTTTTGATATAAATATCTTAGTCTTTTGTATGAAACTGAAAGCCAATGCTTGTACGGATCTCTTAGAGCACCCAAATAATGCACGAATTAATTCCATGATTAAATTCTTTTCTTTCTGGAAATAAAAAAATAATACATTTCATTATTAAAATACTAATGGATGAAAATGTTCTTAGCTTATGAATGTTGTACATAAGTTCATGAAGTAAAGTTGTATCTTTTGCTACAGTACTGTTAATTTTTCTCAGGTTCAAGTAGGCTCAACTAAAACAAAGGTAGATATTATGTTTCTCGAGAAGTCCACCCCGAAAGAGACTATCGAATGAAATTAATAGAATGGAATTGTGTTAATTATGACTGAATTATAGTCATTGACTATCACTATTTAGTAGTAGTTAAGGTTAGTGTGGTTTCAATTAATAGGCGATTAATTATTTACCGCAGGGTTTTCGGGATCTGTTGGGTCTGCAAGCATATTAGGTATATCCTTCATGCCGAAAAATATTGACACTGAGATGTCAACTGAATCACCCAGTTCTGCAAATTTTCTCTGAAACGAAAATTTTGGATAAGTTGTTTTAAATGGATGATGTTCTTTAATCTCTTACATTGATTTTATTCAAACTGCCGACAAGCCAATTCAAATATACTTATATAAAAATAATAAGCCAATTCGTTAAGCCAATGAAACAATCATAAATAATAATAAATTATTTATAATAGTATTATGTTTTCCTACTACATACATAAATTATACTTTACTATAATTACGCAATTCGTTGCAACACCAACAATCACTACTAAATATAGAACTTATTATTAGCATGACATATATTTTATTATTTATTAAAACAACTTTTAAGCTTTTTTTTGTAAATAATAGTTTTTTTATTTTATTTCATAATTATTGTTAAATTCATTGAAATATGTTATACTTTTAAGCTTTTCTAATTTATCATGATTACTTACGTCTACAATTGTAGCTCCACACTCATTTTGTAGATAATTAGCCGCGTTAACTATGCCATGTTTGATCCTTTTATCCGTGGGTATCAAAGCTACTGAATGCAGTGCCTCCGTCATATAGAATACCTGTAATTTTATAGTTTTCATATATACAAGTCTATTAATTCCATCCTGGGTGGAGAGAGCTTCGGAGATATAATAATATTTGGACATTATTACAACAATTGAACTAGCCCCTTGGTAAGTACACTTAAGACCTTTGTTAACGGTACTAGTCAACGTATATTTAAGAAATATATACATATTATATATAGATAAATACATATATTATCAATTTTCAGACCATACACTGTGCGGAGGTCGGACAATACGTAGGTATATCCTTATTAAATTTTAGCAGAACTATAAGAAACTGGACTTTCCGAAATGAATAGTAAGCAGTTTAATACGGGTCAAAAATTTTCCAGACATGTTATTCGTATGCCCTAGGTAAAACTGACGATAATATGAGTACCAGCCCATATGTACTAGTAAAAGAAGTAATTTAATAATTAATGGAGCTTTTAAACATACATTGTAGTTTTAAGTGGTAAAATCAGCTTTCATCCCTTATCCCGCTACATTATTTACTAAAGAACATAGGTAGGTAAACGGTACTTAAATGTTATTTTAATACTGCTGAATTAACTTACTCTAATCTTGCTAATATCAACAGGTTCATGAATCCTCAAACTCTTAAACATTTCGTCCCCTGCCATAATTTTAAATAGAAGAGGAAGGTCTTCTGCCTTTCTGCAAGAGGGTCCTATACATAAGAACCTCGGGAACAAGGGGTCTTTTAAACCTGGAATGTGACCCTCAATAGGTACGCAACCTGAAAAAATAATATAATATGCATAAAAAAATAATAATGTAATAAAGATACTCAAATTCTTATGCGTCAAGATATCGTACTTATACAATTTACCACTACTATTGTGTTAGAGGCTTTAGACCATCGTCATTATTGTAAATACATCATCAATCTTTGGTTTTTATTAAATTGTAAATATCCAAGGTTATATATGGTAACTCCAATTTCATTTAAAATACTTTTCATTTATAGAGAGGAATAATAGTTTCTTAACAGTGTTTATCATCCAGGCACTGACTACTGCCCGAAATTTTTAATTTTATCGATCGAACGACAACCGGTTTTTACGCGATTTACGATCTACACGGAATAAATTATTGTAATTATCCTTAGATATGCTAGAATGATTATAAAGATAAACGTATGCATAATATATTTACCAGGTGTAGGTTTGTGACCGAATACGCCACAAAATGCGGCAGGCAACCGAATCGAACCTGCTATATCTGAGGTCAAGCCGAACGGGGAAGCTCCACTTGCTAATAGAGATGCCTACAAATTAACACATGTTAATCAAAATAATAAATAATACCTAATTTATTGACACAAACTTGTTTGATTACGTGTTTAACCAGATATGTAGCATGACTGTGTAAAAAAATGTAACTTTTATAATCGTAACTTTAAAATTTTAACATTGGCCGAAAACTATTAATTTGCTTACGAATAAGGTGGTCACTCAAGCATCAAATTACGGTTAGTGCATTAACTATTAACTGTACAAATAACTGGAGAGTCTTAACGCATATGCTATGCCAAATCATTGTGATTAATATAATCTATACCTATCTATCTAGTATAGTGATATAGTATATCCAAATTAATATACACTGTTCAGACATTTGAAATAAATATGCAAATACATGCTCAAGCGGGATTTGAACCCTGTTGCCTGGATGCAGAGTCAAGCCCCAAACAACTCAGCTACGTCAAATTACTGATCGAACTGAACTAATTCCCATATAAATATATACTCAATGCGTGACTTGTACATACAAATACTAATATAATTATATAACTTTATCAACTTACGATTATCTAAATATTTACATAGAAATTTAGCTACAATTACTTCGATTATGACTTACATCTAATTATGAATGAATAAACGTTACCTCTCCCCCCGATGATCCTCCAGGAGTCAGATTCAAGTTATAAGGGTTCCTAGTGACCCCTTTCAAGAGATTATTGGTCTCCCATCCCAAACATAGCTCAGGGGTATTCGACACTAACAGTGGAATGGCACCGGCTTCTCTCACTCTACGAACTACTTCACAATCCTTCTCGGCTTTACTGCCTGCACTTTCAAGGCAGCCTACTGCGTTGGAAAGACCTGGAAATGGAATAAATTTGAATCAGTTTTAAAGAAATAATCCTAACGAAAACGTAAATGTGAAATTAGAGCCAATTTCAATATTATGGGTATAATATATGTACCGATTAATGAGAAAAGGGAGCTCTAAACTGTACCAAGTAATTGACATTCTTAAAATTCGTTTATAACAACAT
The DNA here is from genome assembly GCA_030578115.1 of Leucoptera coffeella. Lineage (NCBI taxonomy): Eukaryota > Metazoa > Arthropoda > Insecta > Lepidoptera > Lyonetiidae > Leucoptera > Leucoptera coffeella. The sequence goes on from JAMBLF010000420.1 coordinate 205,261, forward strand.
GTAATACCATTTTCTTATAACTTAGAAGGATATATTGTAGCCTAAGGTCTACTTGGCTAGTTCTATGTGCTAATTGTTTCGATAGCTAGTTTCTATCAAATAAGTTACGATAAGTAACGCGTTTAGAACTTTTTGATGGTTTTATTTAAATTCGTATATGAAAAGTAGCCAAGTCAGCCTTCAGAATTCATTTTAATGAAATAACAATATTTGATCAATCACGCCTCAATACTTGTTTTAGGAAGGATGACGCGCCGATAATTTATTAATTATTTAAATATCTTTCGTATCTTAAATAATTAATTGCAATACAATATAAAACGTGCCACCGAAACAAATATATGTTACGTGATAATTATCCCTGATTTATTTTTTACTATAATCTTTTCTCATATTAAGAATTTCTAGAATAACTTTGCATAAATTCAAAATTAAATTACCTCCAACTTGACAACTCTCCTTAACAGTAAATGGTACTCCGAGCAAAGGTTTACTATCAATATCTATGACAACGTTATTCTTTTTACAATCTGTGATATATTTATCAACAGCTTTAGCCTCCTCCAGAGCATCATTAAATCTTTCATCAACTACTGCGTTGATATACTTTTCTACTTCACGAATTCTGGCTATGTAGACTTGAGTCACTTTTTCACTTGTAACCTGAAATTAAAAAAATATAGTACTTATTTTAGAAACGTCAAAAACTTGCTCGTTTACACTTATGCACTAATTGAGGTGCTTACAACTTGCTAAACGAAGCGCTGATTTTGAAGCCTTGAACTATGCTTAGACGTTAAAAGACACCAAGTTCAAACACATCAACCAGAAAAATGTATGATATAAGTATCAGTTCGACATTTATGTTTAGTATTTTAATAAATGCCAGTAATCTTTATACTCCTTAAATGTAACTAAAAAACGGGTTTTATGGCGTATATTTTATAAACAATGTATTGTTACATTACTTAACCGACGTTTCTTTTATAAAATATACGCAATAAGTCTTGTTTTTCTTGTATAATAAATAAAAATAGCGAGTCTTTCATAAATTATGTCTCATCTCGAATACGAAGTAATATTCGTACTACACTTATACCTCGCCATCTCGAATCTTCCTTGCCAATTCCGTTGCGCTGCTCATGAGCAAAGGGTCGTTGTTAGAGGGCACTTTTCTGCTGCAGAACCCATGCTCCAGAAAGTAAAATATGGGGGCCACGAGGAAATTCAACAGCCGCAAGAATATGCCGAGTAATCGCACCTTTTGCTCCATTCTGGAAACATATATGCAATAAACGACTAAATACTGAATATAAAATAAATACATTTATAAGCCTATCGCAGTGTTTAATTCCCTACACAGGATTAGGCAGAGATCATGGAAAACCGATATCTCTTCATCGACAGTCATATATCACCTCATACAGACTCAGCAGTTATACTCGTAGGTACAGTAAATACTTTCTAATTAAACTAAATTTCGAACCATGAGTTATACATTGAAGTTTTTATATATTATAATGAAAGTAATCTTATAAATGACCATAACAGCGTCTACCTACAGTTACAGTTAGTATACGACGTTTGGCAATGTTAGGTGTTATCTTGTACTAAATTGAGACACTAGATGGGAATAAGGATAATACATGTGTCCAATAACCGCATGTGTTAATTGGACCAGGTCAAGTATTAAAAGAAATAATATTTAATAGATAATCCTATACAAATGAGATGAGTTTGAGAATTTTACAACCATTTTTTTTAACTCGAATTAATGTCCAAAAATCTAGTTATGAAGTGACCGGTTTCACGCGTGATTCGTGAGAATCAAACGGGTTAACAATAGCGAAACTATTAAGCCTATTCGCGTGACAAGTATGGATGAATACATACATACAAATGTATCACGATGATACCGAAAGTTGAGTCTACTAAAATCGAATTATATCAGATGCTATTTAACATGTGGTTTGAACGAGCGACGAAGGGAATAGATCTAGAGAGGGTACCGTTTCAAAATTTTTTTTCGTATTTTATATAATGTCGCTGAAACAACTTGGTTATTAGCGACTACAAGACACCTAAAGTAACTTTGACACATTGATTGACCTTAAATATAGGAATGTAACTTTATATTGAAACCGTATACGATTCGCTATTCATTCTTTATAGATTCATCAAACTTCAAAAACTGTCATCGACAGATATGTATTATTTTGAGATTCGAATTTAGGACGATACCGAGATATAATGCTGACCGTGCTTCGTCCCGGAAAGGATTCCATCTTTATATACATATAACGACTTTTCGAATATGTACGTTTTTAATTTGTGATTAAATAGCATAAGAACTCAGGAAGTCTTTTATTTCTAATGCCTGCACCGAAGCGTCGAAAGTGACCATATCCAGACACATTAAGACAACTAGCTAAATCGAAGGTTTACCCTACGAGTTTTCTCTTATGGCAGTATTCTGTTTGCTAGCTCTTATGACATAGCAAGCCCTTCAAAGCCTGCTAACTTATGCAACAGCATTCTAGTAGGTAAGTGATAAGTGAAATAGTCACTTTGAATGCATTGCAAGACCGTTTTAAATGAGGACACATGACACAAAGGTCCTTTGGCATTTTGCCCTTAGAATGTTTTGTGTTTAGATAGTGGGTAAAGCTCCGATTTTAAACTACATTAAATTAGGTATGTACTTTGATACAAAAACGTGTAATGATAACTAATATAGCGAATCTACCAAAAATATTATTAGATAACGCTCGATCCTTTATGGAACTTTTAAGTAAACCTAAGGCTTCACTTGAAGTCATCTAACGCTTGGAAAAAGGATCAGACAGCGAAAAATAACAATAGTGTGGACTTACACTATGGTTTGATAAGGACACATACTCCTATACTTAGTAAATTGTCGGTAATTCTGATTCTACCAGGATTTCTCATATTAATTTAAATATGTAAACAGGCATACCAAAGTTCAAGGCAAATGCATAATGTCCGTTTAGTCGTTCAATAAATTATTCCAGAAATGAATAACGACGATTGCATTGTTACATAATTGAATTGCCATTTATAATAATTTCTTCCTGATCCTGATTTGTAATTCTATGTAACTAGGTTGAAGAATGTATACGTTTACATAAATCATGTATTCAGGATTCTATCATTTAGAAAAGTGTTAAAATCTCCAGCGATACATTACTCGATACTCCACAGACACTAAAGTTAAATTAAAGATAAAGATAAATGTAAAATTTTATAATTTCCTTCATTTCTTTAATCATAGTTTCGCTCATTCTACAGTAGACTTGTGAAATAAGTGTACAAAAATATTTTTTGTATTGTTTATTTGTCACCAAATGAAATGCAAAGTTCAATTCCTAGACAAGAATTTAAATAGATAAATAGTATTATAAAAAATCGTAATGACGTACAAAGAAATATTTAAATGTCATGCTAGGTGGTGAAACATGGTTTCTAACTATTATAATTTTTTTCATTTTATATTATATGCATACCTACACAAAAAGCCCTTTTCCATATAGTAAGGATAATATTAGTATACCCCTACAATGTTCTAGTGACTAAACCTATTGCTAAAATTAACTAGAATAAACAGAAAAGCTTTGGAATTTTTTTTCCACGCCTTTCTATTCTTCAGCTAAACTTATGTCTAAGTTACTTCGTACTTTGTGACAGTAATAAATTGCCACCACTTAGTGATAGGTGGTGATATCACGTGATAGATAGTTCGCTTTCCGATCTTTGCGTCAACAATATCCCGTTTTACGTGATAAGTTGTTTCAAAATCAGGTTTAACGGTACAAAAGGTTAGTTTGGCTTGCAAATTTAACCCAATCAAAACAGCTGTTTCTCTGACAGCTTGTAATTCTTGTTTTCGCTCATTCAATTTGCATATTAGATACGTAGACTATTCCCGATGACGACAATTATCATTATGCATAACATAACACAACCGAAGTCTCATTTACAGACTTTTTTCCTACGATTTCCAATATATTTATTTGGTCAGTTACTTATTTATTTGCGAAATATTCCTCGTATTCATAGATATAAGCAGTTTGTGAGTTTGTACTAAACTGTATCCTAAGGAAGATCGCAATTTGTCACCCAGACAGGAACTAATAGAGATATACCAAGTTCATTAACCTAAGATACATCCAATCATCTCTTTATACTATTAGTATACTTATTACTACTTGAACTGTCGCTGATAACTATTGATACGCGTATAAAATATTGATTACTCATTTATTAACAATACGCCGCATAGAACTTCACAGATCAAATTGGTTTGAATGAAGCAAGAGAGATTTGTGAGGATCGTTCCAGGCAATAGTCTCTATCTATCCCGTTAGTGGTGGTGGAGTCGTATATATATGTATGTCTGTTATTAACAGTAAAGTTTTGTTTATATTAAGTTTAGTTGTATCCTAATCTGTTCCTTTTTAAAGGAAATACATAGAAAGACAATTTCTTTTATATAATTCAGCAAGATTAAGGCACTGGGCTTTGAAAATAGACAGATAACGAGAATTAAGCTACAGTAAATCTATATTTCTGGTTTCTGCCAGTCTTAGACATAGTAATATTATGGTGTCCTAATACCCTTGACAGAATTTTTAAAAAAACACGTTTAGCTAGATTTTAAGAAATCATTTAAATACAGAAACTGATTTGAAGGATGTATAGAAAAACAAGCTAGAAATACGCTTTACTATTTCATAGCTCTAAATCAAGATTATTCAAATATGTTAAATATTTATTTTGAGTATAGTACTACAAGAAACATCAAATTCTGAATTTAAAATATTTTTTTGTCTCTAGGAAAAATATGTAATAAGTGATTATTAAACTTCATTTAAAAAAACGTCACAAACGTTTGCTATATCAAAGTTGTAAAAACCTAGCTTTGTTACAAATAACGTGAGTAAAGAACGATTTACTATTTATATTCGTATTTCTACATACAAAAACCTAGTACCAAACAATCGTACTACATTCATCCTCAACTAAGTCCTTATAACTAACAAGTAACAGACGCATTATGACTGCTTTAGATTAATGTATGCTCTTCACGTTTGTGGTTGTGTCACACGTGTGAAGCGTTTCTTCATTAGCAACCCAATAAACTGAATGTTACCTAATTCTTCTTTGTGACAGACTCACAATGCAACGACACAAGTTCTTAAGCCAACTGACACTTTCTAAAACGATTTTGCGGACGAGATACGACAAAACTATCGCTTTATTGCTATTTATGTTAACTCTACATTAATTATTTTTGCCTAAAGCCACAGCGTAATTTTAGTGCTACGTTTTAGTGATAATATTGTACATTATGTGCTTTATGTTTGTACTATATATTGTCATGTTTATAAAGTCAATACACATTAACTTAAGTACCTATGACAAACGTAATAAATGCCTCTTGTACGAGTAATATCTATTTGCTCATTTGAAGCTATGCTAAGAGCTTCTTGGCAATGTCAAAATTAACACTAAGAGCCGTTTATAAAATATACATTATAAATTATGAAGATATAATTTGACTCATATTTTCTTTTTCCATATAGGAATAAAGTACAGTCAGCACCAAAAGTCGATGAACAGAATCAACTTAACAAAACACCTGTTCACAATAAAATGCCATAAGTTATAGTCGCAACTAGGAAACAAAATAGCCTATACACCAGGCTATTTTGTACTGGTGTACAGGCTATTTTGTTTCCTAGTTGCGACTATAACTTATGGCATTTTATTGTGAACAGGTGTTTTGTTAAGTTGATTCTGTTCATCGACTTTTGGTGCTGACTGTACCTTGATACTATAGTACATAATGTTAACTGTTCCATTATGTGTTAATTTTATGAGCGGGGTATGACTTGGGTGGTATAATTATGATTTAGTTTGCATATTAATAAGTAAAGTTTTTCCTTTAAAACCCTTTTATTATTTATATTCATACGCAGGATTATTATATACAGGATATTGTTTTTTTGTTACATAAATAAACCCTACTCAGTAATATAAAATAAAATATTAATAATGTTACTAAATATACGTACGTTGTGATATCTGATATATAAAGTTTTTATACATCTAATAACCATGAGGATAATGATCTCGAGTGCAAATTTGACCTTAGCGAATTTTAGATTAAAGTTAAATTATAAATATTGTTAACAACTAGAAGAAAATAATGCCTTTTTTGTGTTAATTTTAACGCAAAATGTGTATTTTTTTAAAAACATAAAATAAATTCATTTTCTATTACGTATAAATGTTCTTGTCATTCATGTTTTTTACTATCATGGTAGAAATAATTAGATTAAAAATTCACCATTGAAATTTATTTTATTATAAATATATATTTGTTACTTATCATACTAATACGAATAAGTACTCACTATGTTTCTAGAAAATATTAAAGACGTACATGGCAACGTAAATATTTAATAAACAAATAATTTGTTTAAATAATTCCGTGACCTCTATCTAGCTTAGCAAATATTGAATACACTTACGTACAGCTCTGGTCAGTCAGGGGAGGCCACAGTAAACAAAAAATGTAAATAAAGCATCAGCTTCACAACCACTTTTATTTGATCTTTCAATCGAATTCAAATATCGCGCCTAAACTAACTCAGCACACGTGTGACTGTCACACATATCTTGTATCAACTAACCAACCGAAAGACTAAGGACTATGAAATTAGTATTTAGAACGTATGTTCTGTAATAAATGGCCTCCTAACTATATATTTACGAAGGGCTATTGGAATTAGTATTTTGAACGTATAGTTAGTAATATAATGGATTTTGGATGGCAGTAAGGATGTGTTTTTTTAATTTTTGGGGTGACTAAACCTTTGTTTGACCTTTGGTGTGATGGGTAAATCCTCGATTTGTTTTGCACTGGTTTAAAGTCAAGTATGGGGTTCAAAGCGTAAATCAAGGGTGCGATGAAAGACTTTACCATTAAGCTAAATAATACTTTGTCGTTTTTATTTATTTAACACGATTTTATTTGAAGGAAAATTACTGTATTAGTTATACAACAAATATATTGGGTAAATGGTAAATAGGTACAAGTATATTACAACGTCATACTCGAACCCGAAACAAAACGTTCCAGTTCTAAGTATAGCCATATTATTAGTATGTTAGTTTTCACACATAATAGTTTATTCTTTATTTGTTATATATGTATGTGTCTCTTTATACTTTTTATCACCTGATAATAACTTAATAGCGAACTTACTTACATTTTAAGATGTATTTTTTTCAGCGTACCATAATAATAATAATTTTATGATGTTTTTATTGATAATTATTTATTTATCAAACGCTGCCTTTTCCTGAAAAGAAGGTCGTTAAAGGACTAAGCATTTTAGTATATTACCTTGAGGTGTGAATGTAATGAGTAAATATTTTAAGTTTTCCTTTATCATTTTTCATTTACCCTAATGCTAACACAAAATATTAAGATTTGGATAAAACTAGACTAAACAAGTTTAATTTGTATGTTGTTGCATGAGAGTATAATGTATTCACTTAAGTGTGATTTGCATGCATACATTCGTTAACGAGTCCATCCAAAAATGAATAAGAACATATTGGAAATAGAGCATATATTATGTTATCAACGAAGCTGTATTTTCAGTTGAATAGCGTAAAGGCAGTACACGCATTGGTCCGCCGTACAATACACGGGGTTAACATTCATACAAAATAAAAAGCAGACATTTTGTGAGAAAATTTTATTTCCAGTTGCAAAACTGAGTAACACATTTAAACATACATTTAAACATCTATATATTATGGATCTTCACATGGCACTAGGAATAGCCACGATATACGATTGGTAGGTAAAATCGATACAAAGCAAATCTTGGGAAAATACTCTTTGATCGGGTATTCAGGAAGTAACATTGGGAACAATTAACCATCGGTTTATCGTCCTCTATGTTACAATAAAATGAGTTATGTGAATCTCTTACAGCTATTTATAGTATAATTTAGCTCTTTTATATTGTTAGATCACGCTTAACGTAATTCTGAATACCGACATTTCCACACAATAATATCAACCACACCTTACATTAAATTGTATAAATATAATCCATATACGTGGACAAAATTGTATAAAATGTAAAACGATTCACATTTTAAAAATATATATAGGTATATTTACATTACTAAGCACCGTTTTTGACACACGTTAATTCTCAGTTTTGTTACTTTATGATTAAGCTTCTTAACTACACATTAATATGTTAGTCGTCAAAATCAGTTCACGAAAACGGTTGGCACTATTTCGCGGCCCCTGAGACTTTTGGATGAATGAAAAAGTCCAGTGCACTGTCTACAATAAATAAAATAAATATTCATCTAAATACATCTTGTTCGATAGCTAACTGCGGCGTTATTAGAAATCCAAGTCTCGATTTTTATTATATATTAAAAATTCCATTATTCTCTTTCGATTTACATTAAATAGCTCTACACGTCTGTTTAAATTTCACCATAACGCCAAATTCAATGTGAAAATGAAAAATCTATTTGAAATGAATGAATTATTCCTACATGTTTAAAAGTAATAACAAATATTCCATTAAATTATCAACAAAAAATATGGTTATATAGTTTTTTCTATATACATTAACACTTATATTTAGGGAGAAAATACTAATGGTATTAAACAATACAGGAAAATAGTACAGGAATATAAGCAAACAACATTATGAAACTATACTAAAGTACTGATTATAGTGTACTGAACATAATTTAAGACCAATTAATTTATCAGACTATACTACAGATAAACAGTTTTATTTATATAAATATTTCGAGTCGGCTTGTAATATAATATGACTATCAAAAGTTATTTAGTAAATTCACTTCACTATAATCAGAATATAATAGAAAAAAAGTAAAATAGTTGAAAATGTCAAAAGAAGTTTTCAAAGAAATGCTTTTTGCGTGAATGCGAAATGCAATTATAAGAGTTATTATAAAACTCATAATTTTAATTTGTTGAACAAGTCCTTATTTTCTACTACGTTAAAAAGGCACTTGTTTAGAAGTGAGCAAACGATTTTAATTTGTTTTTATACTTATTGTCTTACTATAATTTAAGTCACTCATTGGATATATCATAAAAAGTCGGAAGTCAACATTTTGTATACAATAGTAAGAAAGAACTTCAAAAATCTCCACCACGAAGGAAACTGCTAAAAGAGCCCCATCCCAAATTAATTTTATATACAATACCATATAGATTCGTTGTGATCAAAATGAAGGACGATAATAAATTAATAAATCTTATTAACATTCAACAAATAGAATAAAAATGTTAATTTACATTTTCCCATTTACTTCCGAAAGTTACTTTGTGTATGGAAAATTAATATGGGTAATTTCGTACTTTACATCAATATTGCTGACTTAAGTTGACATTGTATATATAAATACAGTAGAGTTCAAAATAAACTCACTCCATCGGGATCTTAACTCACTCTTTAACCACATGTCAACTTAAGCCAAATATTGACGTGTTCAAAAGTAATTCTAATTGACTACGATGTACTGAAGAGCAACTCATATTGGCCTCGTGAAGTTGGCTGGGAACATTCCTTTCTCGTTGGACCCCTCCTTGATGCCCATTAGCCAGCCCTCCTCCTGGGAACAAGCAAAGTATAGCATGACAACATATTCATATACCTATTGCGTACATCAAATCTTTCATAAGGTACCTAAGTGAACATTAACTTTTCCTCTATTATTTTATTATCTCGGAACTTTTGTATACTGCAATTTATTTAAACTCATAAAAAGTACAATTGTGTTTCTGGGAAAAATTCACAATTTAATTGTCTAAAATCAATAATTTTTGAGGAAACCTCCTCTAAGGCATTCTTTAGGCGTGACGCCTAAAAATAGTACTTTAAATGTGAACGAACTTCCATACTTAAAAAACAACACTCTCTAGAAACACATACAAAAGTATCCATACTTATATTATATTCCACTTATACCATGCAAGATAGCTCAGTCATTTTGTTAATTTGCATGCCTGATACGGTCGAACACACTGTACCTTATACCAATTTGTAACAACAGTGAAGTGTTTGCAAAATAAAGTTTGATTTGATTTGAATATAATATTTATCTATATGTATAAAAATACATTTACTACTACCCCTACCACAAGTCTTACCAAGAGGCAAGTTCAATTCCTGCCATAGTGTCCCAATAATAATTATTAACTAAAACATACCTGTTCCTCAGGATCGTCGTACTCGACCACGCGGATGATGTCTCCCACTTCGAAGGACAGCTCATCCGTGTCCTCGCGGGTGTAGCGGTACGTGGCCCTCACGCGGTACAGCACGCCTGGCGGAAGACCAGCCAGGGTCGCTCCTGGGGACACAGAAAATAGGTATTTTAGGATAGGTGGAATAGTTTAGTAGTTGTTTTATAGGTATAATTGGACATTCTTGTTATAAGGACAGAATATCCGAGTGATTGTGACCAGAAAAGGTTGGTGCTTTAGCAGTTCTTTTACATACATATACATTCACGTACTTAAATCTCTTTCGATGTGGACTGAACCTCGGAGATATAATATCTCATAGGTTATTTTTTTACATAAATATTGGAGTTGGTTGTCATGTGGAATATTGGTGTCAGGTTACTAACCCTTGACCAATAGAATAATTTTACCCCTAGTCCCTTGTCGCTTCCTACGACATGCCGGAAAGAATTGCAGCTAGGTAGCTTTCTTTTTCTTCTCAGACTAGCATAGGGCACTTGGAATAATTTATTACTTATTTTATAGCTATTATTGAATTCATTTTTGACATAAAAACAGATTATCCAATATAATTGTTTTTTACCAATGTTTTTTTTAATTAGGAATAATTTTATGAAAAGTATACCCACTGACATTGGTAGATACAAAGAACTAAATAAATTTTACGGTTAGGATTCTACTCATTTTATTCGATTGATTCTTTAGATGTGTCATAAAATAATGTGTTATGTAATGGCTTAGATACAAGAAAATGTAGGCTTGAAATTTATAGAACAGAATGAAATAAAACAAGGCATTTATAAAGCGAAGATAAATTATACATAAAACACTTCCACAAATGTTAGTAAATAAAAAGCAAAGCATTATTAATTACACAAAGCACAATAGACATCTATAATACATAAAATACCTGAAAAATATAGCACATATTATGACAACAAATAAAAATAAATAAATATAATTGTTCCATAATACATAAATAAATTATATGAAGAAAATGTAAATTCTATGGGTAAATAATTAAGATACGGTGTCGGTAATGTCCCTGTATAAAGAAATTGATACTACAATTAGATATATTGTTTTTCAGTATAATCATATTACTTTATTAATTATTTCTACTGTGCCTCAACCGTGGTTGTATACAAGGTGCACTTATTATGTATTTCTCGAGATTTCGTTTCGTTTTTCACAATTTATATGTGATTAAGTTACACCATACAACTTAATTAGTTCTGATTTTCTTATAGTATTTTAAACAAATTTTATCATAGAATTTATACGCTAAAGATTAAAAAAAAAGAAAGACATTACTTGTCTACTACAAAAAGAGATTTTACTGAACACGAAAGAAGCATATCATTGTGGACTTCAAACCTGAGTTCCACCTTCTTAATTAAAACAAATATACGAAACAAAACCTCGTCTATCCGTTCCCACATCCACCTTTTAAACCTACACCAGTTCACCCGTTCACATACCAACTGGAATGTCATAGACATCGTCCTTTGCCGTTCCATTTTTCTCTTTGCTTTCCTCTGGAACTTTAGTTTCCTCGACTTTGTCCTTCGCTTCATCTGCTTGAGGCGTCACCTGGTCCTCATTTGACCCTGGGAACGCGGGTTCGAATAGCTAGTGCTTTGTGCTATTTACAGTGAACATTTTTGTTCCCAGACCATTATAAAATTCGTCATAGTCTAGCATATATTTATAACAATGTACCTCTTGTGAGAAGATTTTATATTATAGTTCTACAATACAATGATACAATGAAAATATAGCACATTTAATACTCGGTTACTTTTTAAGCTAGCAACATACACGTAAATAACACAAAACATCTCATCCTAGACATTACATATACAAGACATACACAATCACAGTAGAAAGACGTAGACGAAAAAAGCATCGAAGTTTATTTGTTGTCTTTTTTAGTACTAAAAGAGTATTTTATCTGTAATCGATAAGAAAATGTATTTATGTATGTAATACAAATTTGTTTGATGTTTATGACTAATGCCTTATTATGTACATATTCATTGTCGCCATAGTTCGTAACACTTAGTGTACGTAATGTAAAAGTAGTGTAGAAAACATTTAAAAAAAGACAACACCACATTCACTGACTGACATATAGAAGCTTATACTTAACATTACTCGTATATACTCACCAACTGGTATATCATACAACTCCTCGACCTTTTTATCTTGGCCCTCCTTATCTTCTTTCTTCCTTTCGACGGGAGTTGGAGGCTTATCTTCCTCTGCCTCGCTAGGGGGCGTCACTGAGCCGTTCAGGGGCGCGGTAGCTAATCACACACACAAACCATGCTCATTCAATGTTAGTCTCACGGAACGTAGCTAAATAGTCTTTAGTTGGACGACTATCAATTGGGCTTGCAACTACTAAACTAGTCTTGTTAGAAAAGTAGTAATAGTAAATTTGATACTCTCAGAAAGAGTGTTCAAATTTGTGTATTTCGAGTAGGTTTGACCCTCGTTATACAAGGGAGCTTTGTAATGATTTAAGTACTAAAGAGAAGTAAGAATGAGAAATTATTTGATAGTTGTACAACTAATTGCAGTAAGGTTTTGTATTTATACAGATTGTTTTGAATTAATGTCATTGTAATTCGTGATATAAATTGTTTCAGGCTTTGTAGACATTAATTCAAAACAGTTGTAAAGAAATGTTAAATCAATCAGGTAAAATAAAATCAAACGTCAACTTTATATTGTCACGTAAATGTTCCTGTGAAGAGCGGCAAATAAATATTAAAATTACGTACTTACTGCAAAACAGATCATAAATATCCTAATCCCAACAATTATTGTTCACAAAAACATAACTACAAAAAGTCAGTTTCAGACAACTTTCATTATGTCAAAAGTAATAAAAGTTTACGAATCTATCTTGCTTAAATTGGCAATTATTTTCAGATCCCACGTAACCTCACCGTGTATGTGTATCTACACAAAATTATAAACATTATCAGGTTGAATTGTGACCGACCCTTTCACCCAGTGATAACCCTTAACAAATAAAGTCTATATCACCGATCCGTGCTAAACCATTGCTACCATGAATATTGCGTTTTATATTCCCGAAGTACCTAACTTCGTACCGCCTTGTACGCAAATGATACCGCCATCTACCGGAACATTCACGTGACTTGACCAAATGATAAAGCACTCACTTTGGACAGTATTCGTTGGGGAAGTAGCGTTGCCGTTGTGTGAAGTGAGGGTTCCGGTTTTAGGTGACGAAATGGGGGTGATGTTGTTGGTTATTTTCTTCGTGTAGGAGCCGCGCTGGCTCTCTGTTGCTAGCTTGTCCGTTATGGCTTCCAGTTCACCGAATACCTGAAATGAAATTGTAGGACGGGGTTTTGAAATGTTGTCATTTAATACGATGGTATATTTAACTTCATAAATGCCGTAAATTTGTTAGAAACATTATTTTAATTAAATAATACTTTAATCATGGGTTAAATAAGACGTTTGCGCCAAAATAGTGGTAATATTCAAGTTTCTATCAAACCCAAAAGCGAATCCAAACATAACCTTTCTTCTGTTAATATTATGTAAATATTGGTTTAAAGATTATAAGAGTGAGACTCTTAAGTTGTTTTTCCAACTCGTTTTTCAAACCACTTAGACGAAGCTCAAGCATTAAGCATTCATACCAGATTCTTTTCATATATGGTATTGATTTCACAACATGTTTCATTGAAGAAACACTTTGTGAAGGCTAAATAAAGTACTGACGGACGTCTTTATACCAAGTATGGGCTAAGAGAGAAAAAGTAAGTTCAGTTTTCTAATTTTCACGATAGTGGATAATAAAAACTTGCTATTCAAGTAGACAAATATGTTGTCATTAGTATCAATTGCATGGAATACGCAATTTGATGATTTAACGTAATTTTGTACTTTTTATGTCAGATTCACTAAGTTACATTACTAAGCTCACCGTTTATTTGTTTTCACCAGAATCTAATATGTTTCGGTTTAAATTAGCACGTAATCACTAGAAGAGAAACTAATTGTACGAGTATACATAAATAGTAGCTAACTATAACTAAAGTATAGCGTCTTTTATTTTTATTCATTGTCTATATATACATACGTTGTTGCTAACTACAACAACTTATGACTTTTTTTATTCATTTCCTATAAACTTAGGATTAACTATAAGTGTATCTTAGAAGGACCGACAACCTTCGCTTATAGACAATAGACCCTCAAACTTAGCTCTTCTAAATATAACCTATCTACAAGTTACCAACCTTAGCGCTCTCAGTATGGAAGAGATGTTCAGCCGAGAATAGGGTTTGCAGGTTGTTAACGTAGAATAGCACTCGGGAATCGTATAGGGCAGGCAGTTCATCATGCAGCTCCGAATTAAGGACCTCATACGTGCGTTTCGCCTCTTCCAACTGTTCACGGCCTTTCGTTATCTGGAAAGAGGAATTCTTATCTTATTATATGTATACTAAATATTTACATATACATTGACATCCTCTAATAACTTTCGAGTTAGACAGAACTTTGAGACGATAATAACACCAAGGTCAAGGGTTGTGATGTTTTGTGGAAGATTGGTGATAGGTTCAATTTACCCATAGTCCCTTAGTCGCCTCCTACGACATGCCAGGAAGAACGGCAGCTAATTAACATTCTTTAAACGTCTCATCTAGCACGGGACTAGGTCAATCATAACTTCAATGGTTAATGTAAGGTGATGCATGAAGGTATGTGAATGAGATCATGTGCGTAAAGGGATAAAATAACGTGAATAAATTTAGATAATTACTGTCTAGAGTTCGTGACATAGTTGATATTTAATTGTTATTATCATTATAAAGAATTCAATAAAACAAAACACATTTAGAAGATAATTTATAAGTCAAGAAGTTTATTACTTCCCTTACTTTAAGTTTTTATTGATTCAAAGATGAAAGTTTAGACAATGATGGTCAAAGTAATCCATTGATCAGTTCTAATGGACGTGTTATTAATATCCATTTCTAAAGACTCATGTATGAAACTGACATCTGTTGGTGTAATTGATGAACTAATAACAAGAATACCTTTACATCATCTCTCCTTTTGGCGGCGTTGGCTTGTAGGTTCTGGAAGCTATGTCTCTGGCTGTCGTAGTCCACTAACTTACGGCCGCGCTTCTCGATCTTTTTCTATAAATAACATACAATATATAGGTATTTATTACTTACAATGCCTGTCTGTTTAAACATATCAAGGAAGGAAAACCTATGACATATAATTTATTAATATTTATAAACTTATATATTTACGTGCACATATTTAATTAACCTTAGATTTGCATATTGTACATATTGCATTTTAGCTTCTTAATACTGTTTTGAAAATTTATCGCATACAGCATTATTTTATGACTTATGATAACATGACATAATTATTGTAGTGATTAAACTAAACACATTATATTCTGACTGATAAAAAGTGCGGTTCGAATGACCAACAATCTTCGTGGTGAAACAGTCTCATTCAATTTATCAAGTCTCTTACAATCTCGACGCTTACGTATACGTTCGTATGTACTAAGTATGATTTAAACCTACACAATAGTCGTACATAGCTAGCAAAGGCGACCCAGTATCGCCTAGACGCGTGCCAAACAGGGCAGACATCCAGCTCAAAAATGCTGTTCCGGCCGAAGCTATTGTTACTCAGATATCTGGATCTAATTCCGTCTCCCATCGCTACGTAAAAATAAATACTAGACTACTATTTTTAATAGAAATGTCGTAGCAAGGTGTGAAGTTCAACGGTATAGTAAGTCTTAATAGTTTTTTTTACGTTAAACGCTATTAATAAAGCGCAATAATTTAAAATAATAGCATAAGTTGTACTATTTCTTAAATGACGTATACTTAGTAACATTTTTTTTGTTTCGTAAATGCAATTCCAACAGGAAAGACAAACAATCGATTGACGAATCTGTCTCAACTCGATCTCATTCATTAGGCTAGGAGAGTCTTTCGAATCATTAAATTTATCACCGGTACGAAAAAACTTACATGGTCTACACAGTGCGATGTCCAAATTGACACTAAAACAGGCAAGCTTCACTATGTGATTCTCTTTAGATTTAAACTAACCTTATACCGCAAACCTTTTCCCTTATGTAACCCCGTTGCAACAC
The DNA here is from genome assembly GCA_030578115.1 of Leucoptera coffeella. NCBI lineage: Eukaryota > Metazoa > Arthropoda > Insecta > Lepidoptera > Lyonetiidae > Leucoptera > Leucoptera coffeella. The sequence goes on from JAMBLF010000420.1 coordinate 221,796, forward strand.
TTAACCTTCTCTTCCACGCTCTTCTATTCTTCACTTACATCATTCTTCTCTAGCCTACATTATATCATAAAGTTATCCACTCACCCTAGTCTCAGGGAACTGGCTGGTGTACGTGTTGATGGGGATCAGAACCTGGTCCCCAAGCTTGTGCGAGAAGTCCTGCCATAGCATCTCCATGTTCTGCGCTTGCATGTAAAGGAGGTCGTGGCCCGACCAGCCGCTCTCGTACACGTCTGTGATCGCCTCCATGAGAGACTTGGAGGCTGTCTGCACCGCTGGAATTGGGTAATTGGGAATGAACAGAGTTGCATACATTTTGTTTCGGAGTGGATACAGGCGTCAGTGTGTTGCTAAGACTGAATAATGAAAGTATTGTAGTCGTAACAGTATTGATATAGTATGAATTGCATAGATGTAGAATTAATAGTTTGTAATAATTCAAGTTGCATTTTGATACATAGTTCAGCATAGTAACGTATTGAATTCTGAAGAGAAGAGAAGTTACAGTTAGCTTTGATACAGCCCTAACCGAGACTTAGAGGTCCATCAGTATACAGAATGATAAATATTACTCATATTTACTACGATTAGTTGAAACTTTAACTAAGAAGTTATTAAATAAAAATAATTAAATCATGTCGTAGGCTTGTAAGATTCCTTCCAAATCCATGAATCTTGCCATAGGCTCCAAAGACTTCAAATTATATATAACTAGTGACCCGCTCCGGCTTCGCACGGGTATAAAATATATAGCCTACTTCACTATTTAATGGATGTTATTATACATATAAACCTTCCTCTTGAATCACTCTATCTATTAAAAAAACCGCATCAAAATCCGTTGCGTAGTTTCAAAGATTTAAGCATACAAAGGGACATAGAGAAAGCGACTTTGTTTTATACTATGTAGTGATATATTCTGCCATTTCGTACTATTACCACGCAAAACTATCGTGTACCTACCTCGCACACATCGTATGTAGTTGTTGAACTCCTTCTGCAGCCGCGTGGCCTGCTGGTGCTGGCGGTTGAAGTTCTGCAGGTGCTCCTCGAATATGTCGTCCAACGTCCTGTCTACCTTGCCCAGGTTCTGGAGTAACTGTGGACAAGGGAAAATAGACTTTATAAAGAAGCACTTACAAATCATATTTGAATGTTTCGTAAAATATATGCAAAGTGCCTTTTAAAATAAGGCATTATTTGATAGAGATCTCGAAGCACCTTTGAACCACTGTCTACCTCTAAAGGGTCGTGACTCGCGTGTGTAGGTATGTATGTGTTTTACATCTAGTATGCCTCAGATTTCTATCTAACTAAAATTGATGATATTATTGACAGCTCAGAGGAAAAAATACAAACAAATGATTGCATACCTAGTAATAAAAATAAAAATTCCTGACGCCGCAAAGCCGCGTTACGCAATCGTAAACTGTATATGGCATATAAGATTACCATGCGCAACTTGTGTTCGTGGTTTGCGAAACAGTGTTGCCAGATCTACACAAGAATGGAGCCATGATAGTTGTCACACCCACAACAACCCATGATTTACGAAAGACATTTAATAGAATACCAGTCTTCTGTTAATTGACTGCCTAATAATTTTGGTAATATGAATATAGAAATGAATATTGTATAGTTATTAATGTGCGTACAGGACAAGTTGCAGCTGTTTCTATTGTTATTATATATTTGATAACTTTATGTTTTATCTTCTCTATGGTGTAGATAGCTAAATATTCTTATTGATACGTTATTTAGTGACACCAGCATTGAATTGATTTATTCTATGAGAAAGATATCCCAATCTTAAAGACTTTATGTAACTTTGATAACATTGGCAAAACATTTAACACATTACAGTATACCAATAAACATCCTTTGATAAAATTTATTTAATGTGTCATAATTCCCTTTGTAGTGCAGCTAAACTATTTATCGTTCGCATTAAAAATAAACAAACAACAAACACAAATAGAGTATGACATAGATCGGAAAATGCTATACATGAAACGAGCATGCACACAACATATGTCAGGCTATTACAAGGCTACACCTATAAACGTTGCCATCAACGTGGCAGTAAAGCCTCATTATTTACACAATAACATTTTGTGCTTAGCTGCAATACGTCACACTCAATGCGAGTAAAATTTACGCCTTTTTGCACGACTCTTTACATTCGCATGAACGTTCTAATTTTGCGGTCGTATTCTTATTTGTATACTGACACATATAGTTATTTACATAAGCATTATAATGTATATTTCTCAATGTTTAATAGCTGTCCAACAACTTAAGTTATGCCTTATTATATATTATTACATTCACGTCATTTAATCCCTTTTTAGACAGAACCTCGAAGGTATAATAATACCTCCTAGGTCTCTTATCAGCATAAATATTGGGGTTGCGATTCCATAATGGAACATTGGTGACAGGTTGCTAGCCCATCGCCCAATAGATTCTATTTAGTCCTTTAGTAGCCTTCTACGACATGCTGTGAGGAACGGCACCTTGTTAGCATTCTTTTTACGTCCCAGCTAGCACAGTACTAATGTTTATAATTAGTATTTATAACTGGTTTTGTCTACTATGGCCCAACAAATGAATCATTGTTGAAGTATCTGAATACACTCGCATCCCGAATGAGCGGCCTACACGCTTATTCTAATCTTAGATTCAGTACTTTCATACCAGGCTCATAAATCTTAGCAAAGCGAATTGCAATATGATGTAACTTCGAACAATCGTTTATTTATGATATCTAGGCGTTGTTGTTTTTAAATAAAATCTTAGCACTGCCCTTTGCTTATTAGAAATTCTTATAAACATTTACGACTATAAAATATTTCTACCAGTGAGGTAGTCAGAAGTTCAAGTGTCTATGGTCGAAATTGAAACTGTGGATTTGGTTATATAATGACCATATATTATATACAACAATACTATCATTTTATTTATGATGCCTCGTTGGTTTATCAATCCGATATGTATTTTATTGCAAATTTTACAGGAAAACGGGACATGCCGAGTTGATTTTATAAACAAAGTATTACATTTGCTACTCGACGTTTCCCGGTTAGTAACGGTTCCTCGTAAAACGAATATAAATCGTAATACTTATATACGGTAAACGTAGGAATGAACGTTTATTCTGATATAAATCACACAATAAAAGTCACCGTGGCTTAAACGGGGGGCGCTTCCTTAAGGTTCGAAACTCCAAATAGATCAAGTTGAATGCTAACGAGGCATTGTCAGCACTAATGGGAACGGTGAGCGCCATTGTTCTCCTTATTACAAAGCCGAGACTCTAAAACCAGGATACAAACAATAAAGTGTTTACATAAAGCTAATGCGTACTCCGCGGCAATATATCAATGTCAAGAGTCATCAATAACGCAATGCTAGAAGAAAACCAAAAAGCTTTGGGCAATATCAATCGGTTGATTTGATACTAAATTTGATTTCAATTCAATAAACATACCACACATGAATGTTTCAAAAAAATATCAATAAAAACAGAGACAAGAATGATCAGCAGAAATAAATACCGTAATAATAATCGTATTTTGAATAGATATTATCGTAGATCCTGACTAAACTAAGGACGCAACATCCAAAAAAAGACTATTAATACAAAGATGCTAATCGCTACAGCCTTAAACAATAGTCGGTGCTGAGGTCAAAGACAAACGAGAGGGAAAGTGAAGGAAGAGCCGCCGGATGTAACGTAATGCATAAGTAATGGCGGTAATATATACTTCCGGTCAATGACATTGACATCAACAAGGATTATTAAAATTTTCCATTATTTAAAAAATACTTTTAAACGGCATCGAAATAGTATAAAGATCATGTAAACATATAAGCAAAAAGTTAACTTTTCGATAGCCATAGGTGAGTAACCATGAATTTTGTTTGCTAATTGCGAATGACAACAGTAATTTTGTCAATAATTACGCTACTTTATCTATTTATTTTAACACTGTTAACCAAGTTAAAAACTTTCTCACGCCTAAACGATGTCCCTATTTATCGAACAAGGTACACTGAACTTAGCGAAGAATTTAACCTGCTCCAGTGCTAACTGTATTGGCAATCAAATCGCGCGTGCTGATCAAGTTACCGGCTATAATTTAATCCTACAACTACACGTCATTTCCCATACTTATGTTTTCTATTAATTTATTGCAGTCATCATGGTTATGAGCAAATGTGGCGTCTAAACTAACTGTAGTTATTTTGGAACATAGTACGGTACAGCACTAACACGGAAGTTGTTTGTTTAACTTATCAGGTTTAAAGTCCGTGTAAGGTAACATTGTAATAAGGCTAAAAAAGAATAATAAAAGAAGCAAAACAAAAAAAGTAGGACCATTACAACATGAATCTAAAATTTATAGTTACAGTACATTTGCGACAATTAATACAAAATTATAACAAGAGACAAATAATATAAAAAACGAATGTATGACATGACATGTATGTAATTCAATATTAGTAATCTTTCGGTAAATCACTATATAACTTATACGCTTTTCTTGCCAACTAATAAGCGCTGCAACTTTCGATCATATCAGCAGTATCACAACGATGTGCTATGCACTGTGAGAGTAAACAAACGACTTTCCCAGCGAACGTGATCAACACAACACTTGTTTCATAACGTACTCGTACCGTTTAACAAGCCAACATTTAGCCATAACTGCAATATGTACACGAAAACCGGTAGCCGATTCACTAAGCGTAAGTAAGTAAGCTACAGTGATTATAAACTACTAATTTACCAGTTAGTGTAAGATTTATAAGAGTAATTCAATGATTTTATATATTGATCTTTCCCTTGTCAATGTTTGGAATCTTTAGTTAACTAAATAAACTGCTATAACACTACATGTTTTTAAGCTATCATGTGAGTAAATGCAATTTCATATTATTGCATGTTGCTCAGAATGATGCATCAAAATCAATTATTTATTGATTTCAGGACTGATATGTTGTGGTACAATCTCAGGAAAAAATAGTAAAAATGAGCTGAAACTCAATTCATTTCCAGGTTTAATTACGCTTTATAAAGCATTATGCAATTCGCATTACATTTCCATGCCATAGCAACAAAAAAGCTACGTAGACGCTTCGTGTCAGGATCGCGGCGTTTTACGATAAGAGAATTTGGCCTACGTATGCGTTCGTTCTCGTAACAGATAATGGTCCAAAACTAGGTCGTACAGTGTATTTTCACGTCAGCATACTCACACGAAACTAAATCGAAACGTTTTTATTAATCTCTCGAAGGTGACGCACACGTCTCTTCCTAAAATAAACCTGAACGGATCTTGACGGATGATTTATTGTTTATAAAGTGTAAACGTCAGAAACCGTTTTCACTAACTGCTGTTGTAGTTAGCCCTCGTAAATAGGCTACTAGCTAAAACAGGATATAGAATTATATGTTTATTTGAATAGCATATTTTACAGTCTTACCATTTTGCTGAGCAAGTCGTAAATACTCACTCTTATGGAACATTATACAGGATATTATTAAATATAAAAGCGCTAATAATAGTTTAAATTTGTAATGTATTATATATACATAACATTTTTACCGTTATATATATTTACACCTTTTTAAACCTTATCTATTTTTAACAATCTGTTTACATCCATTTAAAAAGGTTATAAAAGCCGCAGTCTCAAACTCTAGTCTTATGCGATAACAAAGCAATAAAATCATCATCAATACATTTCTTTGGACTTGAAAACTATCTTCACACAATCCCGTTGTTCACTATACAGTTGGCCTACATATCCGCCAAGTGTAACATTATATATGGGAAACTGTTACAGGTTAGTAGCAAAAGTAGTAAATTTAAAAACATGATCAAACAATAATCCTATCTAAGTAAGAACGGTTCAGTAATAATCCGCGTTTGAGATTGCCATGAGTGTTCATTTTCTTCTCATCATTGCCCTAACCTTTCATTAGCGCTGGCCAAGAGTAAGATCTCTAACAATAGTGTAAACTGGAACCGAATGACCTTGCACATCGGTGTGTTGATGTGTTAATTCACCAAGTACCATGCATCTGTTTCACGTGACGTGTGCAGTTTTATGATGCCTATTCTCTAGCTGTTATTACATCATGCCTGCGATGTTATGGCGCTTTTGTCTTGTAAACTATGGATTGGTATATTTCATAAATCCTAAGATACGATGTCTTTTGTAGCTTGATAATTGGTATGAAGCCAAATAACGAATAGATATACCAAATCAAGAGTTTTTAGTATTCAGCGGCATTATTAGAACAGGTTATAGTCTGAACGCAAAAACATAAAAGAGAAATATTGCATCAAACTCTAAAAGAAAAATAATAATAAATGACACTCAACATTATACTTGTATACCAGTCTACTGTTTCAGCAAAAATATCCGCATGCTTCAGTTGACAAAAACATAGACAGGGAAAACCAAAAAACTCAGTACAAACACCGCTGAGTATACAAGTCACCATTATCACTATGATATAAGAGTTCTGATTACGTTGTATGTAAACTACTGTAGGGGCCGCAATGTAGTCGAGGCTATGCACCCTTACAAATGCATTATCTGCTGCTACGGTAATAAGCTTGTGACCATCTTGCGACCTACGTGTCGTTGGCATCCACTGCCGCGATTAACGAGTTTTTTCAATAGAGCTAATGTAAGCTTAGATAGCTATTAATCTTATATGTTAATAAAAACTTGCTCGTAAATGGATGTAGATACTGTAGTACTACGTTTTAGCGTAATGTTGAATAGAGATGGAATATTTATGAACGACTTTAAGGCTTGATTCATTTCTGTCACTTTTTAAAGGAAAACATTTCCTTTTTTCAAAAGAATATGGCCGCTTTGATTAATTGATTCTGTTAACTGTAATAAATTTCTTGAATATTTGATATAGTAGTTAAACACAGTAAGTTTGACGAGTTAACTAATACATTAATAATAAAACCGTTCACATGAATAATCATCGACAGCACAGGTTGTGTTGTGGCAAACACCGCAGAATGTTCCGCTCTATTTAACCATATGGTGAATATTGAGTCATAATATAAACATACATTATAGTGGAATCAAGCAAATACAGTTAGTTAATGAATGACTTTGTACGTTGATATACATATGCAAAGACACATACGTTAATATTGTTTCGCTGCAAGAGTGGAAGAGATATGTTTTCTATATTAAAGTTTCTTTTTTGGTAAAACAACTGACTCTTTCCACACATAAAAAGGTATAAACCAAGAGTTTACTTAACAACTATAAACTGACTAGACAATTTTATCACCCATCTTCATCTTTTATAGCTACCATGAATAATAATTAATCAAAGACAAAAAAGTCGCGGCTCATAATCGCATAGATGATGTAAGCGTAGTAAAAACTATCTGCATTAATAATAGGCAAAAACTTGTCAACTTTCAATGTTTTAAAATGAGTATTGCTAAACATACCCATTCACTGATTTTACGACCGGTCCCAAAGTTTATTATTCTAAGGATTTCCCTAAACTCGATATACTATTTCTAGGATCCACGTCAGATGTTACGCGTCATTTCCCTACAAAAGCGTTCCCATCTATTCACTGGCAGAATATGCATGTATGCTTCTTAGTGAATATTTAACGGTTACTTTCAAAAGACCTAACTGTGATTTGCGTTTACACGTACTACAATGTACACTAGTAATAAAGGGCGAAGATACTAAGCTGTCACTTATAAAGAAACAACAATGATCCATACTTCAAGACATTTTGAATAACCAAATAATCAATGCTTAATATATTTCAGTGCAGAAGAGTTACCTAGACATATAATACACAATTCTGTATTGCAAGCAATAGCCATAATACTATTGCATTATTTGACAACAGTTTTGTATCCACTACGTAAACATGACTATTAGGTTTTCAAAGGTGATCCTATATTACGATTGAAAAGAATTTTACTAGTGTGTGGTCGATATCTCTATCTCTATATTTTATAAATATTATTCTATGTAAGTACATTTGTACAGAGAGTGAGTAATCTAACATTGTATTCTAAAGCAATTGCGCACCTAAGACCTACAAGTACCTATCATATATGCGTACTCGTATTTTTATATAAATCTCTCTTCTCTCTCTACAGAAGTTCAAAGGTCCTAAAAGGGCATCCTAAAAATAAATAAAACAGATGATAAAAAACCGGAATTCGTTATAGAGTAAATTTTAATTGTTTATCACAAGTTTTACACTGATTTTTATACACAGTACCTTTTTGTTGTGTACTTATTTTATTTGTATTCTTTGTTCTCTTGCATTAGTCAACATTGATGTTTTGTTATGGTTGATTGACAATAGTTAACTATTTATTATTGAAACTACATGAAGTGAAACCATCGTTCCGTAGTAACCTTGTTACAAAGTAAGCGAAACATTAATGTACAGTGTTTATTGTGGAAATAAAACTCCTAAAAGTTTTTATATGTATTTTAAAATTAATACACATAATTAAATTATTGGATTCAGAATTTTCAGGGTATTTTGAAGATATAAAACCCGTAATCATAAGTCTAATTAAACTCTAATGGACAGTTATAAATTGTCTTTTTACTTGATTTCGAATTTAAAACGTTTTTACATTTGATTACACACTTTGCACCGCGATAAAATTGGTGTCACGTAAAACGATATTATCTGTGACCCGCTTGTCTGGCGTTATATTTAGGTATGCTAATTGAATCATAGCTGCATTCACTGTATAGTTACGTGTTATTATAGCTATTCTAATGACTAAAGAATATAATAATAAATATAGGAATAGATGTTACTATACTCAATCAAGCGTTACAGTCATTCATTCATTCAATACTTGTAATTGATGATACATATTCTTCTATTAATAAGAAAGTAAATTTTGAAGAATATTTTAATAAAAACTCATATCTATTGCATTGAGTTGTAGATTTCTATATCTGCATTAGGACTAAGCCAGATTATCTTTTTATGCATGTACTCCTTATAGACAAACATAATTACTTTGGACAAACATTAAAACTCTATCATTCATGTGTTTATATAATATTAAAATTCGTAATAATATGCCTATACTCGTAGACAATACAGAGGCGATTGAACTTGATATTCTCAGGCTGTAGAAGGTACTAGAAACTTCGAGTGCCTGTATGTCATTGAATGCACTGTCGTCTTACGTCACGTATGAAAAGGTGTTACTACAAAATCGTAACAATGGAAAGCGACGACAAGATTAGCACATAATGAAATCAATGATGCTGTGTTCACTCTTAATTTTAAATTGCATAATAGGAAATTAAGTTTTTTAAGAGCTACGCTTAAGAGGTTATTAATAATACACAAAGCATTTCCTATTGTCAATTTAAGGCACATAGTGCCCTCATATAATTAATATAATACTAAACTAAGACAGCACTAGACACTACACTATGTTATCACATAAACTATTGAAAAGCAATTTTAATCGATAGATATTATCGTTTTCTAGGTTCTGTCCACCTCAAAAGGGATAAGATACCGTGAGTGTGTATGTATGTAAAAAAGACAACTCTCCTATGCAAGTCTGTATTTGAAAAAAAGCTATAAAAACCCAACACTGTTGACTAATAAAGCATCTACACACACGGCACGTAAGTTTAAAACGGCCTTTTCTAGACGATTAGAAAAGCATCGGACGGAAGACATTAAATGTGTGCCAGTATGCAGATAATCAGGGAGACAGGAACTGCGGTGAACGTAAATCAAAAGCAACATACAATAACCTTATATGCATAGATAAAATGGCTCATCCTCAATTACTCGGCAATGTTTCTAAATATGCAGTTCCGTATAAAGTTAACATGTTAATTAATTTGTTTACTGGTAGATTGGCTACTCGTCAAGATTGTATATATTTATTGATATCTTATTTTCTCAAAATGCATAGTTATAGTTAATATATCGGATTTTTTTTTAATGTACGGTAACACAAACTCTTAGTTGAAGGTTGGACCGATGATGACACAACAAAAAAAATTGAGAACTTGTAGCGGATAGTCGTTTAAACCTTAAACGATTCCATATCAGTCCACATTCCTCAGATAATATCCTGGAAGACTTCTATTTTGGATTTTAACGAAGCTACTAATTCTCTTTTTCTGATTTGCTTTCAAAACCGCTAAGTTATTCTATAAATTTCTATTCGTCAGATACATTATGTAACCGCAAATTAGGGTATGAGTACGCAAAGTTCATGAATCATTCAATTGATTAGTAAATGAATTAATATGTAAACCTGAACTTTTAATTTCTAATTACGTTTGAACATTCTTGCTAAATAACACTTAAGAGCACACGTGAAATACCTTGAAGATAAGTATTACGCTGCAGTATTTACTTAAGATACTACAAAAGCAATACCGTACCCCATTTATCATATAGTAAATATTTAATCGTCATTGTTCTTTCTTGATAACTTGAAAACTCTTACAAAGTACGCTAGTCTAATTTAGCTTGGATATCTCTTAGAGAAGTCAATCGATAAATCATCTGTATAGTTCATGTTTTAAGCTGTTAATTAATTAGTATTTGAACTATTATACCTACATGTTATAGGTTTGTTGAAGATACAACTGTTTACGTAACTAAGTAATCCGTAAATAAGCAATGAAAGGAAAAGTCAAAGATATATCTTTTAGTCAAATAACTTTAGTAGATACAGTAATTTGCTGTCTATAAACACTAACTTTCAATCTCGTACATATACCAGGCCGATACCAAACTGTTTAACCCTTTCCCACACCTAACACGGAACCGACACGGTAATAGCACCCGCATATAACCGTATCGTACCAAGAGGTCTACATAGATACGTGTTCCATTGTGATAGCCGGTCAAACGAAAGTAAAAACGACCACTAAGGCACCACAATATCTAAATTTCAAAACATCGCAGCTCATTTCCAACTGAGGCTGTCTTGCTCGTGACATTTGAACGGCGAAGCAGCGGACCAGAGAACGTAGGGTTGTCTCCCAATAGGAAATATTTATATGTTACGAAATCGATTACGAAAAAGTGATTACGAATCGAAAGTGGTCATACTATGTTGTAGTATTCAGGCGGACACGTACTATTTTGATTATAATGTATACTTCTATTCAGTGTATAACGAGTCAATTAAGAAAACAATGTGGAAGTACCAGTATGTCGCCGCAATCAATGAGTAATAGCGTAACTAAAGTAGGTAATCATTTTCTCAACAGTTCATTACAAACTTATATAATAAATGTTCCTTGCTTCAGATGAAATAACTAAATAAAATATGAACAGCATAATATACGAATAGAAAATATTTTAACTCCTCTATGATACACCATACTAAATAGGCTCTCAAGTTACGCCATGCTATGTTCTAGAAAGATCATCAACTTTGACTCGTCTTACTATACGGTTCTACCAACAATCTCAAAATATCGACTGATCCTGACTATTATGACTACTACTTGCACTACAATACGACTGTCATATAGACACCATATTGAAAAGGGGTGAAGTTAGAAGCAAGTACCTATAACCGCCGCATGTGAATGCGGAGGTGTATGAGCGTCAATGAAGCGCAAGTGGTTTGTCAAATACGGCTAGATGAAAGATGAGTATCCCTGACTTCTGCAGAACCCTATACAGGAAACGGATGTGTATGTATAGATGTAATTGCAGTATTGTTGTACTATACTAAAAGCACAGAATCGTATGTGTGGCAACCCTGGATCGGATGGCACGCTGTTACATTCACCTGGCGCATTCCTGTGGCGGCCTATTGCGAAAATGGTGTTCTATACATGCCTACAGTGTGAAACCGCTCAAGGGAATCTCAACTATGCACATACCTCAAAAAGGGAACTACGAGCGTCTGAAGAGGCTTTAGTATTAATCGAGAATGACGATTAATACTTCATATAAATATATTTAACGAATATAGTGCTATCGAATCGGGTTATGGATTTATGCCTACCAAAGCACTGATATTTCTCAATGATCTCTCACACACGCACTTTGAGGACAAAAGACATTCTAAAAGGCATATTATTACTGTAAAAAACTTTACGATTGATGTAAATAAAGTCTCTTAGCAACAATCCTTTTAACGTTAACGGCCACAAAGTTCTGGATACTAATTTTGAAATACATTTATCGGTTTTCAATAAATAACGATAAATTTGATTAATTATGTTTGTTTATAATCGATACATAAACAATAAAGATAATAAGAATACAAGATAACGCATGCACAAATTCAATTAATAAAACACATCGATAAAAATGTAAACACACTGTTAATGACTGATAATAATGAATCAGATTAGTTCAGAGTAGGTTAATGACAGCTATAAACAGCCTACCAATAAAATGATAAATTTGTTAGGGATACTTAAAGTTGATTTCTAATCATTAATGATTTTGTATAGGAAATGATTTATAAAAATGAATATAAAAGGAAAAATCAACTAAGACAATAAGTTAGTAAAATGCGCTAATTTCAAGAGACTTAATATTTGGGGTATCTATGATACCAAAACTCGTTGGAAATCGATAGCTACGTTTATTCTCGTCAGCGCCTCCGAAAATAGTCAACAAAGTTTAAAATATTCTCACAGAGGACGGAGAAAGTTTTAAGACTTTTGGAAAGTCAATTTTCACTATACGCACACACCCACAGAATATGTATTGGCAAATACATGTTTCGAAAGCACACTGTATAATATAACATACCCATACAAAACAATGATATTTTATGGTTATTTACAAAACCTGTTAGTTACACAATAACTACAACAAACAAAGTATTAATCATTTCGATTGGTCAAACATTCTGCACATTTTCAAAGTGATGGCATCATGAGGTATTGGTTGAACTTTAAAGATTAGATGAGCATAATGTTTGTAGTACTCGTATTATGATTACCAATTACATTTGGCAGGGGTCAGCAATGCCACCTTCAAGTATTTCTATTTAAACAAATTATGTTAACCTTTGCTATAGCGCGTTAAAAGAAAGTTACTGAGAAGCAGAGATCGATTCAGATAACATAAACGATGTTTAACAAATAACGGATTCTAGAAAAAACTAATTCTCGCGATGGATTAAAGATTGTTCTTGACCTAATTTCACTTTTGATCTATCAACACAAATGCATAAGAAACATAAAAACAGCAATCCAAAAACATAATGACCTATATTTAGATCCATTCCCAATACATTAAGATTTCAATGTTATATTTATTTATTTTATTACAGATTCATGTTTCGCCAACATTTCGATTGATTCTTAGATGCCCTTTCGACCCGTCAGTGACTAAGACTAGATATAAGGTCAACATACTAGACAAACGCAAGGTCATTAGCTCCATAAGAAAATCAAGTCAACTGGTCACAATGCGTCCCATTCAAACTTGTACCAAATAATCACTCGCGTATCGACCTTGTTTTCATTTTCATTCAGCGAGGGCAGCTCATCTCGCTCTGACGACACGAATTAGAACGAGATGCAACGAGTGATGTAATACGGCTTCGACCAAAATGATCTAGTTATTCAATGCTTTAGAAAATTGACATCTGCTGGGCTAGCATGAATTGCTCTATCACCGCGATAGAGACTCTATCACCGGGTTTATATCATTTTAACACTCCCTTAAGCATGAACTTTGTCACTTGTGATAGTAAGGCGATAGCAGTGAGAAGAACCCGTAGCCGGGTGATATAACGATATAATTGTATGGAAGGGTGAGCATAAACATTCTATATCACTGTTTTATTTGTCACCTAGCAAAAGCTAGGCGATAGCTGGCGATACCCGTGATATGAGCCAAAGATGGCCGCCTTTCTTTGGATCAGCTGATTTTAAAACGACAGACTCAGTAAAAAATGACAGACGTTTGACATTAGTTGACATGCATACTTTGTTATTCTGTTTTTGTCTTTTAGAAAATCTATCACTGCTACGGGTTTCATCACACTGCTACGTCTTTTATCGCGCGATAGGTTCGTGCTCGCTGGGGTGATATAAACGCTAAAGCGATAGCGACAGCGGCGATACAGGTGATAAATTCATGCTAGCTAGGCTGATGGCATAAATATTATCATGATAGTTATAGATAGAAAAAGTTAACTAGGTCAGGAAAAGAAAGTAAATTAAATGTGTACCGTACCGTTATACTCACATTAGTTGAAATTTGCAATAAAAATTCATATTTTTATTGGGATAAATTATAACGGATGATAAGAGTATTTAGTATGCAAAATTTTGAAAGAGACTTAGTAACAACGGGTAGCAATAGACAAACGGACCGCGTTTTCATTCCAAACTACAGCAACATACAGAGAATCTTCAATACTGTAGAAATACTATGTATACTAAATGATTAGTATAAGTACTCATAAAAGCACCTGATGGTATTTCAGCGAGGCCTACAATTTCCCTTGTGTCGCCAATCAAATAATATTATTAATACATTCCAGTAGGTGGTTACAGAATTGGAAATAATGTCACGAACAAGCCAACGTTAAAACAAACCCACACGTATCAAATAAGATAAACGAACATTCACGAAAGACTTAAGTGATTTAGATATTTGGCAAAGTAGGCTGTATCTTACGAAATGGCGGAAACAATTAACTTTTCTAAATACTCATTGCATTAACTAAAATAACGTTTATTCATATTACACCATGTTAATTAGGTAGCAACAGTAAAATATGCTCAAACAGGAAACATCATAGAAGCAACAAACCTATTTTTAGTCGTCTGGTTATTGTAGAATTAAGTACTCGATCTTTCCAAGTATTAGCGGAATATAATATTTTAAGTATCGGCGGCGTTAGTCAATTAAAATGTTTATAAATATATTGTCTAGACATTTCTGTAAATACTTTCACTTTTATTAGGTTATGACAAATTAAGACAGTCGTAATCTAGTCGTCGTAACTAGATGGTAAGACTAAACAATTTTCATTAATCTACATGTACTCATTGAGATCAGGAACTAAGTATTGAACAGTAATAAAAAATTATAAAAGAGAGAATCCTTTGTATTTACTTGTACTAGTTCTACTCTACCTTGTAGAAAAATTAATCAGAACCTAAAGCAAATATTATAGATAGACATTTAGTAAGATCCAATCTATCCTACATATAAATATGTATGAGTGAGAAACGATCTGTCTCTTTCTCTGTCACTATCAGCTAATGTATTGGCGCGACATTCCATTGGAGTAGTGATGTAGAATGTATCGAATAGCAATATACGGTATAGACATCACTATTTCTGAGTAAGAGAATTTTGAATTGATCAATATCTACAAGATAGAATTGTTAATCAAAGTGTATGTTGTCTATGAATGATCAGTTGGATTTGATCGATAAGATTTTTGTACAATAAAGTAAATACTAATGTAACTGCGTATACTAGTAAATACTAAAGTAAATATAATGATCATGCGGCTAAGTTTAGTTAGTAAGTTCGTAAGAGCATAGCTTTAAACAAAGTTAAGCAAGCCTTTGATTGGACCTAATAATAACTAATAAGTATAACAGTTTTTGACATATATGTTCAAGGTATTTTTAACGGTTTTTTTGTAATGTAGCTTTTAGTTGTACTATTAAAGCAACACATAGATACTCGTCATTAATTCATTGCAATACTATTAAACGTCTAACACACAACGGTTGAATTCGGCCAAACGCTTAAAACCGGCCGAGTATTTACCAACCAGAATGTTTAATACTCAATCGAAAACAATCTCTACATCTATAACGAAACTCGTTTCCGAGGAGCAGCACACACTTACAGCAACCTGTCCGGTTGTTTACTTTCTTTTCGTGGTTGGCTTGCCGGCGATAGACCTTCTCAAGGTACCTTATGTAGACGCGAGTCATTTTTATGTCGTGTAGAATGATATGACAATTTGTGATCAATTATGATCATTAGCGGTATTAGTGTTCAATTGTTTATTTTGTCTTATTTATGCTTAGTGGCAAAATACTTTTTATATTAACATTAAAATCAAGCGAACTGTACCAATAAAGACGTTGGCAAATTATGAACTGCATTTAATGTACGAAATCGGTATTCAAATTTAAAAGCAACACAAGGTAATCGAAAGTCGATTGCTATTAGACGAATATTTAATTTGCCTGCAATTGCAATACGCGATTGACATATCCCACCTAAAGTAAAACAGTCCTATTAATTGGGTAATTAATAATCGCCACTCAATTAGCGGAACGTTTAAAGGCAATTAAGTAGTGCATGTGAATCAACTTTATGGCTTGTAATTGCTTGTGAATACTGCTTACGTGGTCCGAATCTGCCACGTTACAATCGTCAGCAAAATAATTCGAGCCAAAAATATATACACACTTTTAAAACAAAACGTGATCCGTTCATACTGACTACGTAGAGAAAAAACATCGTAAGGAAACCTATTTATTCCCCGGAATATGAGTCCTTGTAAATGGATACAGTTTACCTTTCACAGGTTCAAGGTGCCAATAAAATTACAACCGCAAATGCGGATATAGACGTGGAAACCTCTGTCTACCTCGTAAAGGATAGTAGTCGTGAAGTGTGTCTTTTGACATGATCTGTCTGTTTAGTTGACATACCGGTGTCCGATGACACAGTCGGCGGCGTTAAAAATGAGACTAGACTAAAAAGTGCGCGTGCGCGGTACCAAAGTGAGAGTCCCGCGAACCAGACGGGAATAGTCACACCAATGCCCGGCCTGGCGCTACGCCACGTCCAGACACAGAACAAACGGTCACAACTACAACATCATAGCAGGCCGTTCTCCTACATATGAGCATTGAAATTAGGACCAAAATCCCATGAGCGAAATTTGGGAAGGCTTGCAAAGCAGATGAATTATACCGTCTGAAATGATTTTACGAAATCGTCTGCACTGGGCTATTCGAAGATCTCTTTGGAGAACTAATAATTTCATTAGAGAGCATAATATAAAATAACTATTAATACTGTAAAGACTGACTGACTGTTGTGTGACATAACTGAAAAATGGGCATCAAAATAATTTCAATGCTTGCAAATGTCAGACTTGCACTAAAATTACTTGCATTTTCGCAATTACAAAATAATTGGTTGATAAATCTTTCTTTTAAAGTGCATGTAATGTGTATGACACACATATGAATCGAAATACCATCATCGATTAACCACCCAATGAGAAATGTTTTACGATAAGTCGTCCATTATAAATGGGGTTTATGTTCCGCCATTGAAGCCACTTGATGGGTCGAGTTATCTTGGTCTAATTCTGTACAGACATTCTCGTCAGGCAACAGACAGACAGGATGTGCCACATCACACTGCATAGATTATATTCATAAGAACGGAAACGGCATATGCATTTTCCACAAAGCAATGCAACAGAAAAACTATACGAGGTCAAAAAATAGCATAAAGGAACTAGTAGGTGAACATGGAGTTCCGTTTGTCTTGCTACCTATAAAGGCATTAAAATTATCTTTTTATTTATTTATTTGTTTAAAACTTTCATTTTCTTGGTAGCAATTGAATCATACATATGAGCATACGTTACATTACTGAAATTTGGACACATTTGTGGAGACAGAATAAATATAATGGACGTTTACTAAGTGCTAATTATTTTCATAAACAGTACAGATCCAACAAAAGCCTATCGCGATATTCAATTTATAAATACGAACCACGAGAATTAAGGAGTTGGCACCGTCGTTACAGGTAGGATTTCTACTCCAAGTTACCGCTTTTGGATATCATCCAAAATGTGTTCTGCAAATTCTGTCAAACGAGAAACAGGTGAACGCACTCTCCCAATTGAGATTTACGTGACTAATCGCGGAAAAAATAAACGTATAAAATACTCCTTTAGGAAAACGTGTAGGCTTTACGACTTCCATTGCCATTTTTATTCAAATATCAGCGATCACGACAATGACCTGATGTAAAACGCAACCACGTGAACATAAGACCTCTATTGTTTTATTTCATGACACTGCTCGTAACTATAGTGAAAATAAACGCTTGTAGTACGATGGGATGATTTCCTAACATGCAGTTTGCCTTGAAACCAAAGTTCAACCATTTGAATGAACAGACAATATTATCGAAACTGATCGTGAATGTCAAATATTTCGCAGCAGAAAGTATCTAGTAATGCCTAATAGAACATTCACGATAGTGGGTAATGTTGACTCAAACTATTTCAAAAACCTACTTAGCTGGACTGTGATAATCGGCCAAGTTGCGTTTGTCATGCCGCGAATGAGTTTAGGTCACATTAGACCTTTGATGGACATACATACTTTTTCGCACGTACCATTTTACATGAAGTAATGCAAAAAAATTGTCATCTGTTTATTCCATTTACTTTTTAGTATCTTTTGTATCTGTACGAAATCTTCTTTTAAATAGAATACTCTTTTATTTACACATAGCAGAGGGTTAATTGTATATCAGACACAAGAGTAATACGAGTGCAAACTGTGCTTCTAAGTCACGTTAGTAATGTCTTAGAGGAAACAATAAGCAATGTATCAAGGCGATACAAAGGTACAGACACCGAGACGTATCATTACAGCAACCTTGAAAGTAAAACGTCACATCATCTCATCATTGAAATGTCAGAATCTTATCAGATAATAAACGACAGGATAGGGTGATAAGTAAAAAATAGACCGTACAAACAACACTAACTACTAAATCAAACAGCAGCATTATATCAAAGAGATCTCTGGTACATTAGAGTGTGACTATAAAAAATATTACGTGAATTTATTATTAAATATGTATGTCCTCTTTACATTTGCAAACCCAACTTCTAATATTTGAAAACAGCAGAACTGAAAAACTGTGTCAAATGTCAAAATGTTATTGCAAACCGGTCGTTTCAGTTACAGTAACAACGTTTAGCATATGCATGTCAAACAGCAAATACAGGTACATGCTAATCTCAATGTATCGACCTGGTAGACATTTCGCCATATTTTACTTACAAGACATAAAACTGATATCAGAGTACAGCTGACTAAATAAGAAGTACTACGCTAAAAAATAGAAGGGCAATACTCATTTCAACAGAAGAAGAGATAGTTATGATTACACGAGTAAAGCATAGTATAGTACAATCTTAATGTATTCAAGACATGCCGATATTTAAGTATTAATTTGTATACAAGTAGAAAAAGGTGCTGGTTAAGAGGCTTATACACTCGAAGTTACTTGAAATATTGTCTACAAAAAACGCTTGACCTAATGACAAGTTTAGCAAACTTGTTTAAAATACTTCAATGTACTGAAGTTTCAACACAAGCCGATACATATATGGATAGTCAAGGGTTTGATAGAAACCGCTGGCAGACGAAGTATTTCCTTCGGATCAAAGTTGAAGTTTGAGCTACTATAATTCATACAAAATCATTGAAACGTCAAAATAATAATGACCTCACATAGATCGGAGTGGGGCCCGTGGAAACGCAAGATGTGGGTCCGAGAGAAAGTACCCAGGCTGCAAGTAAGAGAGATGAAAGCCAACGTAAAAACATGTCCATCGCGGCCTCAACGGAGGAATTTAGCACGAGTCGACAACACACGCGGAAGCAACAGGTCGCTGGTAATTGGTCATGGATAACGTCCTTTGCGACGGGAGTTTCATAAATTGATAATTTTAACTACTCTGCTTAAGTACGTAGTACTTAAATAGGCTTTTCATTCTCTAAGTAGGTGCCCACTTACAAAATACATCTTTTAATAGAACGCTTAGAATTGCAAATCATGGTTTAGTAGCCATGAATTGCGTAGTTACAATGTAACACATTGTATACATAGCTAGAATTGAATCCTAATGAATGAATATAAATAGAAATTACTATGTACTGTTGGTATTCCTAATATTTCAGGTGCATTAACACTTGTTACAGCAACTCATAGTTAGGACTATTTACAACAGACATCCACAAAAATAGCGATGTCTAGAAAACCATTATGCTATTTTAGTACCTGTCGTTTACGACAAAAAAGCCGGCATTTATCTAGACCTGTAGTTACCCAATACGAAACTGTGTCGACGGCATGACACTAGGAAACTGTCTCAGAGTTCCGCAGACGCCGCGGCTGCTATTTCGAGCTGCGACCCAATATTTTCTGGGGCACTTTTCCAACTTGTTACGAGGAACACATTTGACTATCGCAGTTATCAGCGAGCGAATCTCCTTATGCTTCTATAATTGTAAGTAATGAAAGTAAATCTATGTAGTTGAGACTTAGTAAACTGTTTTCACTTATATTAATTAGACTTTGAGATTGTTATTACTAATAAAATTTTACGAGGTTAGGAGATAAATCATAAAATACTTGATAACTAGAACCTATGGAAACACGATAAAGCAACACAGAAGCAGAAAAGTCTTAGAGAAGGGCTGCAGAATCTCATCAAAATGATAATGTCAGATAACCTTGAATCGAGATACTAAAACCCAAAGTCATAGCAGATATTATAACAGCATATTCCAACGTAGAGACAGAAATTTCTTTAGAAGACGCACTCAAATAGAAAGATAGAAATGATGGCACTACTTTCACTGACCTATCACGAGTAGTTAGCACGTAATCAACGAATGTGTAATTGCATATTATTAAGAAGAATAACAGCACTCTTGACCTAGAGAATATTTAAGTAGTTCACTTCTAGTCTCACTGAGATTTTTTTAACTAATCTTCTTTCTATTATCATCCCAATTTATGTTAGACTCATTTTGCAATTAGTGCTTTTAGGGGACAATCTTAGATTCCTTAGATAAACTTGATAGTTGTACCTATATACGTTAAGACAAGTTGAGTCGCACCAAATTTATGGCACCTTTAGTCACAGAAGCAGCGTGACAACCTTGCCCTATAACGATTTGAACAAGCATGTCAACAAAGGAATTCACGTACTTGTTAACGAAAGTTTTATTTGTCTAAACCGACCAACTGGGCGGATTGAACGGATTGCGTTCAAGCGATTCTGACCACTTTCCTATACGACAGAAGGTTATCATCTTTGTAACAGTTATTTTATGCATATTGACATGTGGGTGTGATCAAGGCCTCTCCATTCATGGATAAGGAGGCATAACAAGCTTGGGATTAGTTAAATACTTATATTGAAATTTTGCATATCACTGGTCGAATGAACGACTAAGTAAAGAAACTTGTAGAGTGCAAGATTTTGTATATTCATTCGTTCAATTAGAAGTGTAATGATATAGACATAGATAGAAAATTATGAAGTCAGACTAGAGCTACGCCCACACCTTTTTAGTTGACCTTAGTCAATTGATCTAGTGCAGGTCTATGAACGAACAACGAGGTATTAACTACAATTAAATTAAATCATGGTAACTAGTTTAGATATGCAATTTGCGGTTTCTCTTTAATGTAACTAATATTTGTTGAAACTCAGTTGATATTTATAACTAAATTTGTGGTTATTAATTATTTTATAAATTTCTCGCTACAAGTAAATTAATAAAATAAAACCATACAATTTCGTATGTGTATCACCAGAGCAAAAACTTTAAGCAATTAAAGTCGTTTCTCGAAAAATACTTTGTAACCTCCAGTTTCAATCACCGTAAAGTGATACAGAGGAACCTTATAAAGTAAAACAAGTATCATTCAAGAATGCACAAGTACATATGTATTTCGCAATCTGTTTATTACTAAACACAGCCACAGTGCAGTACGGTCAAAGACCTTTCTTGAGAAAAGTACTTCCCTATCGATTTTATCATTGGTTATTGACACTCAGCCGGCCCTTTAGAAATAGTGTCATATCTGAACTAGTACGAACTTTGCAAGTTCTATCGGCATCCTAATTGCTAAGTTGTGCCCTCATGAGCTCGTGCACTTCACAAGCTAAACGACGGGAAACTTGGTCCACCTAGACCACATTTTGCGGAAACAATAGCGAATTCCGAGACTAAGACAATTCTGTACAGTTACTCGTACCTGCTAACAGTTGTTCGTAATAACATATGCGACGAGTGACGGAGAAATCGCGGACGCTAATGGCACTATTTGTGTTTATTCAGATTTTTCTAAACAGACATGTTGGGTTTCGTTGGAAATATTCTATGATTGATATTCTGTCAGTGTAGTTTTTGTGTTTTATTTACATACAAGACTTCACCAAACTTAAAGAGATAAAACGAGATTTTACAGCAGAACCAGTATAGTTCAACTATAATTTAGCGCATTAGAAAATACCTATTTAGTATATAAATATCTAAGTGATATCACAAGAAGGTCGTAGAAAGTTTAACCTCGCGTGAACACCGCTGACCACAGATTAGAAATTAAATAAACGCATTTTGAAATTCTTAGCATGTGGGAAGATTTACATAATATCATCAGATGACCTAAATAATAAACGACTTGCGATCTTTTACATGGCTATCAAGGCTTTGTAGATATTATAACGATAAAGTGCGTGTGTAAGCTCACGATCTTTTTACTTTTTGACTCATTTTCTTTCTTTTATAATAGACGTAGGTATTTTAATAAAACAGGACATTTACTAATGACGACAACGACGAAAGCGTGCCTACATTATCTAGTATATTACAAAAATATAATAATATTGATTTATAAACCTAGGAACCCCCTACTAAATGGCGCTTATTCACTCGTAAAAAAACACATAATGGCAAATAAAACATACCTTTAAACAAAGTACCTTGTAATCTTTGTGTTCTATGGCAGAACGTATTAAAGCAATAGTTTAGCTATTGAAACAGTGAAAACGACAGGTTACCTTGCCCAGTTATCGGTCCAATAGATGCAATATTAAATTACGGCTTTTAGTTAAGCTGACCAGAAATAAACTCGTTATTCACACATCAGGAATTGATAGCCAGTGGTGTGGATAAACAATATAATAACAATAAGCACTTATTACTTAGAAAATTGCAGTCTCAATACATACAGGTTTAGTTATGTTGCACTTAAACTCAAGTACCTGCTAAGGCGTGAATGGATAGCTCGTGAATGTTCAGTGGAAAAATATTTTGATGATCTTTAGACATAATAAAAAAGGTATAGAAAAAATAATATGTTACGAAAACCTTTTTTATATGTTTCAACTGATGTTTACATTGTGAATACTTCGTTTTTTGAAAGATATTAATATAAAAAAATATTTTTTTATATTAAATATTATGTATAAGCATTATAGTCACTAACTGAATGTCGAAAAAAATTATCATCATAATTCACTCTTCTTTTGTTATTCCATGACTTACTTATAGTTTTGTATATGCCTTATAAAATTCATACCTACATATATAAACTCAATAGCAGCAGAGTATTCTTAAATATTATGTATTATTTTTTTTATAGTACAATATCTACATTGTACTCATTTAGTTGTTTAAACATCCAAACTTTATATTGTTTACTTAACATTATTACATTTAAACCAACAACTAATAATAAAATGTGTTTTTGTGTAACATTGCTGTAGCATATTGAACTCTTTTTTAGCAATTTTAACTAATAGATTGCTTATAATTTATCAAAGTTAGTGGATGTGGACAGGTGATAATCTAAATGGCAACATACCATTGGGTTGAAAATACAATCTATCCTTATAGATAATTAATATACAGTGTATATAAACAGATATTTATTATAATAGTTGACCTAGTTTAGAACCTCATTAGATATCTAGTTCTTTTATGGTTTAATAACCATGACATATTCATAAATAAATATATAGAAATACTTAAATGGAATATGAAATTACCTACAAACTGTTTGTATTGATGCACCATTTCACTTAAGTTGTTGGATACCAAAAACTATATCACAGATTATTGCTATTGTTAACTTTTACACATTTATGTAATGTTTCATTTTGTATAGAGAGTACATTTCTGGTATAACAGTAAGTCATAAATAAGTTATCTTTATCAATATTAATATGTTCCTACTAAGTTACTATTCAACCAACCAAAGTATAGCTAATGAAACTAACAACTGTAGTGAACACTTACATAAGACAATATACTAAGAGCATTGAATCCACAAAATGATCACAATGTTTGCAATTCTGAATATCGTAGGACATTGTAACAGACCAAAATAGAAATGATATACATTTTTTAAATTGTATCACAAGAACGAGCATGCTATAATAATGTTAAATGTCTTTATTTACAAATCTGTCTCTGAGAGGACTGAGATATAAATAACCTTCAAAGATAACTGCTTGGGGATTTTCGAAAACCTATACATTTGATTATGTAACTCCGATACGGCTGCAAGTAATGAAATGAATTTATTCCTAAGTAAATTTCTGTAAATCGATAATTAATAAAATAGTTAATTTGAATAGCATTAGAGTCATAATAATTTGGATGCATAACACGAATGGTATCTATATTTAAAATGAGCAGTTAACTTTAACTAGCTAATCCCAAAAATAGATTTCAGAGTGAGAGAGACCAATAAATATTCATAAAGAGATGGGTGTAAACTAAACGACTTAGTGCGTTTCTTGAGATATAAACCAAATAAAATGCATGTGCATATAAGTAACTTATTCATAATTTTAAGTGAGTGACTGAAAGTTCATACAAAGATCCATTCAGACTCAGATATGCAAATTTGCATTTAACAGGTGTCACAAAAATTCCAATAGAGATTACTTTCACAATCACCTTTTAACTAATGAACTTAATAGATCACAACGAAGGTACTTTCCATTTTATCTATTGTTATAAAATTGATATTTAGGACATGTATTTAGCCAAATCATCAAAAAACTACTTCGAGATTACTCTTATTTTTCTCTGAGAAGATAAATGTTATTCTTTAGAACTAGACACTATTTAAAGGGTACGTACCTTTTCCTTAGCCCGGCCGGCATGTTTTTGCACAGATTTTGCGATTAACGCTCCTTTACTCTCAGCCATTTGTATCACTTTCTCATTACAACACGGAGATTTGTCCAAACACCGAGCACTGTTCGCCAGGGTTTCAAATTGAATTGACTTTTTATTTTGACACACGTCAAGCGCGTGCAACCCACACAATCGCAGAAGTAAACTGACAGCAAGTAATACCAGGTAAGAATGCCGATGTTTCGAAATCTTATCTCATGTTTGTTTTAGTAGCGGGATTTTTATTCAGGCAAACTGCAAAATTTAGGTTCTTGATTAAGATTCTTTAAATAATATATTGTTTCATATACTATGTACTAGCTATTAATATATTTTTTTTTGTATAAGCTCAGGTTATTAATTTTTACTATAAACTAGATACAATATAGCAAGTTTGAACAATTTTGTGAGATAAATTTTTGCATTAATCTTTTTAATTGAAATTTATTCGTAAATAAATGCTATATAATGTAATATACATTTGTATTTCAATAACTGCACTATACAAAATCGTCTTATTCTTTACTGGTAACTCTGTAAATTTGATAATTAATAATAGGGATGTGCTTCTTTTAAGCTATAAAACTTTACTGGCATTCAAAGTATGCACAATTTTAACAGTAATTGATATCTTGCTATTCTATATATTACATTTCTATTTTCATTTTCACTAATTAACTTTAAATTAAAGATTAATTGGCTTTATAATTAGCTCCATTTTAATGAACTCGAAAATAAACTAATTAAGTAATTTAAAAAAATATGACACATTTATAATCTGAGACTCGCCCTGAGTGGCCGCAGTGCTAAACCCGCTAGCCGACCCAGCGAGATGGGAATGCTAGTGACCACGCATGTGGCGTCCCACACAAAGACCTTCCACAACTCCAAGGAATGATGGTCATTCCGTCAGGCCTCTCACCGTCATCACGAGCCAAACCAGCGGGCTCAAGCACAGCTGCCACGTCGATAGCGACATGAGCCCGTCGAATAACTTCATTGAGCGCGGCGTGTTGAGACCAGCGACCAGCACTTCTTTGACACGAGAGTCCATGGTGTCCCAACTCATCAACCAGCACACCACAACGACAGCGATGACCCTCATTAATCTTTGCACCCAAATTTCTATAAAACTTTTTCCTTTCAGCTATATTTTTTCATGGAAACATTGCAAGAATAACAAAATACTTGGTATTTTATAGTATGACATAATGATGGTTTAAGTCATATGTCCCATCACTAATCATGTTTAAAATCTGTTTGGGAGTTGTTTATTTTCTTTCAGTTAATTTATTTATGGTTGATTTATTAAAAATACACAACATGATTAAATACTTTTGCAATTAAGGGAAGAGGACACTGTTATTACTATATTTTTCCTGTTTACGTACTCATATTCTATTATATTATTAGAATAAATTGACCATATTTATATTTTTTGTTACTCAATTTTAGAATTATACAAAACTTGACCAAAATGGTAAGTATTTTAATGTTATCTAAACATTTAATTCTCCCCGTCCCGTGCTAGTCTAGGACGAACAACTTGCCGTTATTCCCGGTATGCAGTAGGAGGCAACGTAGGAACCAGGAGTAAATAGAATCTATTGGGTGATGGGCTAGCAACCTATCACCAATGTTCTGTTATGTCATCACATACCCAACATTCATGCTTAAAAGTGACATAGGTTATATTACACCATTGGGGTTTCATCCTTATAATGTATTGGATGAATATTGACCCTAAATAACTAAGTGCATATAATTTTTATAGAAAATATGGTATCATCAAACACCTGCAACCTTTAAATGGCACTTCCACTTGTTATGCTCCGGACACTGACGGTTGTGATTTTTGGGAATTGTTTTTTCTTGTATAAATTGGTTAAAAATAATGATGATTTTCAGTGTAAAATATTTTTGTATCAGCAATTTTATTATAATATTTTGTTTGGAGATATGTTTGAATAACTTCAATTTCCTCTCCTTACATAAGGATAATGAAGAACCGTCTCTGTTCTACAATTTTACCTTGAAAGGTATAGCAATAAACCATGGTTGATTTTCAATTTCAGGCAAGAAGGGAATTAGAGCAAATAGCCATTGACAAGGAACAAAAGAAGGTTCAAGACATGTACTCTTTAGTTAAAACGCAGAAGTGGTTTGAGAGTCACATGCATGATAATCTGATGAACCGCTGCCTAGCCACTATACAGAGGGAGGCAGAAATAGAGAAACAGTACAAAGAGGTGTGTAGTGTTGATTTAATTTATTAAAGTCAAAGTAAAATTTTCTTATTCAACATAAATATAAGTACGGTACATTAAATGAAAGTCAACACATTTGACACTGGTTGTCTCTTAACATTGAAATTCTACAGTTGGTTCGGAAGCCCTGGCTCGGAGATGAACTTAGAAGAAACTCCAGCTCAAAATTTATTTTCATTGATAATGCTATTTTAACATCCTTTAAACAGAACCTTAGAGAAATGATACAATCTCCTAGGTCTCTTTTACCAAGAATATTCAGGCGGTGAAGTTATATCAAAAGTTGGTGGCAGGTTGCTAACCAATCGCCCAAAAGCTTCCAATGACACCTAGTCCCTTAGTCACCTTCTACGACATGCTGGGATGAACAGCAGCTAGTTAAATATAATAAAACCTATTTTCCTGTATTCCGTTTCACCTGCCCTGTTCATAACCATTAACCTTTTCAGTAAAGTCCAGAGGCTTGATTAGACAAGTCACTCTTATTTTCTATATAGTTACACAAAACCCTTTAATTCACAAGACGGGTCATAAGCTACAAATGGACCAACACAAACACAAGTTATGTTTAGAAAGATAATTTCTATGCCATTACTTATTAGTATTCTACAACTTACAGCGTACAGATCATTCCACCATAGTGAACGAAGCAACCCGTTGGGAAACGGACTTTGGCATGGAAGTGGCTAGAGTGAGGAATGAGGAAATATGTGCGATTCAACGCAAGCAGTACCTCCAAGAAAGAGATCCAGAGCTGAATGAGTTCAAGGAGAAGTTGATTGCTGGGTACATTTGCAGGGATTTGCAGCAGCAGATGCGTAATAATGAATATCGGAGATTGAAGCAGAAGGTAGATAATATTTTTTATTAATTTTGTAGTGAAAATGATTTAAATATGCATATGTACCCGCTAGTGAGAGGATGTTGTGTAAACCGTACCTATAAAGGTGCAAACACAATAGCCAGTTTTTACAATATAGACAGTACCCAATGTGGCATTTTGTTTTTGTATTATTATAACTATTACCTTGCATATTTATACAAAGATTTTTTTTACAAAGACCATTGTCATTTCGGAGGAGTCAAAGGTGTGTGTGTCCATATTCACATTTTTAGGATGTATTACGAGCATCTATAGTCTAAGACTAAATGTCTTACAACTATAAAAAAGATTAACTTACTTTATTAAGAGTTTTAACATGAAATATTTACCCTTTCAGGCTGATGACAGACTAGCAAATGAAATCCTGACTAAATCAGTGATAATGGGCAAAGAAGGCGAAATGCAAGAGGAACTCGCAGCTAAAGAGAAGCAGAGAAAGTATATGAAGGAACTAGAAGAACAGCTGGCCTTCAAAGCCCAATTGGAGCAAAAAAAGAAAGAAGAGGATATTGAATTGGACAGGAAAATAATAGACATGTCTATAAGGAAACTTAAGAAAGAGGATGAAGAGTAAGTAGTAAATAAATTAATATATGGGGCTCGAGGTCCACTATTTAACTTACAGCATTACAATAGTAGTAGCACAGATAATATAATACTAGTAGTAGTATGAATGAAGTGGAAGGGCGGTTACGTAGGGGCCGGTCTAATAAGACATATAACAGTCAGATAGACGCTATGTTGAAAAAAGGTGACGTTAGAAGTACTTATAACAACCGAGTGTGTATGAGAAGATGTATGAGTAATGAAGCGTAAGTGGTCTGTCGAGATTGAGACATATGGGGATCCGTGATCTCTACCTACCCCTCTACAGCGAATCAGGCGTGCATGTATGTATGTATAATAGTAGTCATAGTTTGATAGCAGGTTAATAATGTTAACTTGTTGGTGAAGTAATTAATGTGTAATTACCCCAATGAGCTACGATTGTGATCCTACTGAACTACGATTTGGCTAAAATGAAATACATAGTGATTTGGCCCCAGTTCACCTATAATAATTAACCCTGTTGGAGTATAAAGAAGTTTGTCTTCGGTTAGACAAACCCAAATAGTAAGCACCCATCATGATGGGTGGTGTTCCATGTCTGAGTAAATGCGCTGCCTATTGTACATCGATTTTTTGTAAATAAAAAACAGTCCCTTGGCATATATTCCGGGTAGGGATTGATGTCAGAACCTCCATTGCATTTAATCATCTAAGTGCTGATATTTGCATTTAAGTTGAAATTCTAAACATATAATTTCTACATTCAAAAGGAAATATTTTTTGCAAAATGTTCTTCTAGATTTACATACATATATTCATGCCTCTACGTCCCCAATGGGATAGGCAGAGACTATCGATCGCCACATGAGACAATCCTGACGAATCTCTTGCTTGCTTCGCATACATGCTCTTCTGTTCTTCACTCTACGCTACCTGCAATGTCTCCAATACTACCCCGTCCAACTCTACCTTCCACTTTGGCTTTATAGTTTCCTTCATCCATCCGCTCCATTCTAAGGAAATATTGCCAGTCCGCAAAATGTACTTCTAGATTTATTTAGCCATTTCCAAAGTAAAAACGAATAAGACACTTATGAATATTTTAATAAACTAAATAAATATTTAACCATTTCAGAACACGTAGGAAAATTGAAGAGAACCGGGAGACTCTCAAAAAGGAAATAAAAGAGTTCCAAGCTAAAAGAAAAATGTACTTAGAAGAACGGAAACGTGTAGAGTTGGAGGCAGAACAAGAGCTCGAGAGGCAGAAAAAGGAATCAGCTGACCAGTTTGCTGCCCAGTAAGTAGAGTTTTTTTATTCTTTATTAAGCCATTCACCACTAAGGTTATGTCGGCTGAAGTACCAACACTGATGCCACGGCGTTTGAACTTCTTGTTATTCCGTCGCCATGGTTACAACACCGCCAGCCGCTACAACCGAAGAAAAAGGAAATCGAAGCTCCAATTGTTCTCTTCCTTGTTCTTCGGTTCGTTCCAGTTGAGGATCCAAATCTTATCCCAAAGCGAACATATTTAACCAGTTTGGCATCACAATGAACTAAATATTCAGCCGAAAATAATTATTAGTATTTTCAACTTTCACTGAGCTGCTGACTTTGTTGACGCACCATAGACGACTGTAAGTAGAGTTTATATTAGCACTTTTAGGTGGACCGATGACCTGAAAAAGGTCGCTGGTTGGTTGGCCGAGGGTCACGAGTGATCGTGTTTTGTGGCGTACTCTTGGGGAGGCCTACGTCCAGCAGTGGACTGCCATAGGCTGATTGATTTGAAGTAGAGTTGTTTCAGATCATATTCGACTAAGGATGGAACTCGAAATCTAACTTTGTACATTCATACAACTTTTTCTTTTATGTGGTTTACTTCTGTATTTCCTTAGAATTTTTTAGTTCTCTTCTTTTTTCAAACTAAAGTTAATAATACTGAATTGTATAGCAAAATACAATTCTAACCCAAAACAGTCCCAGCCCAAACCTAACCTTTGGTGTGCGTTTAGCTATATTTTGGTGTACATTTCAGTATTGTTGATGTGCATTTAATTATGTTCCCTTTTATAATAGAACTTTTGTGATCTTAGTATAAACACTTTAACTTTTAATATGATGTGTTTATTCCTGTTGATGTACAATACTTTCCTTAATTTCTTACAGTAATGAAAAGCAGATGAAAATTGCAGAGCAGCGTCAAGCAAATAATGAGAAAATAATTAAAGAATTAATGAAGAATCGGGTAAATATGGCAATATTTATGTATGGCTTGTCTACTTTCTGATAACATTGTTAGACGATTATCTATCTTAGGGCATATATAAGTTGCTAACGGTGTTATCGACCGATTGATATCAATGTATCCGCTAGAGAATGTGTGAGGTGAACATGTTTGATGTTGCACGGGCCCGTAAGACTCCTACACCGCCAAGTGATAAATGTAAGTAGTAGGTAGTTGTCAATGATGAAGCACGGCCAAGGAATAAGTCCGGTTTATTGTTATATGTAAAGGGTGACTTATTCTTGCTTGAGAAGTGTTTCGGTTGAAAGTTACGAACGTACTCGATTGTTACTAGGTCAAATAAGACTTATATAAATAATTACTTACGCGTCATCGAAATGAAGTAAACTAAATTGCCGAAAAGCAAATTAGTAGTTATTATTAGTATTAGTAGCAGGTTGATGAACCGTACAAATGGGTATAGAAGATTATATGTGAACGGTGCGCATTGTGGACGGTATAAGTGGAAGAGAAAACCCATGTTGAATGTGAATGATGAGGAAGGTATACAGATAAAGTAAGAGATTTGCTTGAATTTGCTCTTCAAAGTTATCGAGAAAATCGAAAAGCATCCATGAGAAGCTTAATTAATGTGAAGTTGCAATTGATCTATGTATCTGCCTAAATCGTTAGGATGTATTGCAGGATATATATGTGTATGCCTATTTTTATTATTCATATTTTCATGTGTATATTACATTTATTATGCATTAATGTTGGTAGCTCAAGGATAAGCTAAGCAATAAAACAGTTTAGAACGAAGGAAATGTCAAATTTATTCACTGCACGTACACAATAAAAGGTACAACACAATTGAATAGTATCGTTCAGTAAACGTGTAGTTTATCATGCATAAAAGATTTATTTTCTCATTTGCAGGCCGAGCAAGAAAAACGAGCAGAAATTATAAGAGAATTACAACTACACGAGCATGAAGAGAATAACATAAATAATGACATAGCGATCGTCCAAAAAGAGATTGAAAGTAAACGGAAGACCAAAGAAGCTCTCATAGCCCAAATGATGAACAGGAAGGAATTGGAGTATATGAACAAGAAACGGGAATACGAATACAGGATGAGCGTGAGTATTATTCTGTTTTGGATAGTCCTACATTCTTAAAAGATCATATTTTTGAGAGACACGCGATTCTTATTCTTTTTACAAGAAAACGGTACTTAAGTTTTATCTTGTAATAGTATCTGGTCAACACGTGGGTTCGAGGTGTCCATAGAAATTACATATTTATTATTCAGAGGGTCTCAAATGTGGAAGTACTTCGTCAAATAAACCGTTCTCAGCCAGAGCTACTGCAGACTGTCAAAAAAAGAAAAGTTGCATATCTCGGACATGTTTTAAGACATGAAAGATATGACTTGCTGCAACTCATTATGATGGGCAAGATAGCCGGAAGAAGAGGTATTGGACTAAGGAAAAAGTCGTGGCTCCGTAACATTAGAGAGTGGACGGGAATCAAGAGCGCCGCCGAGTTGTTCCATCTCGCCAGGGATCGGACTGAATTTGCCAAAGTGACTGCCAATCTTCGTTAGTCGGAGAGGCACCATCAGAGAGAGAGATAGAAATTACTACCTTTGCAATTGCGGAGATGTAAACCTTAACCTCTGACTACCTCGCAAAGGTTGATAGTCGTGAATGCGTTTGACTTTTAAGTATTACCTTTGTTACCCGACTTTTGGCTATGGTGCAAGACGTCTAGACGCCCCCATCGAATGTTTTTTAAAGATGATCGAAATTAAGATACGTAGTTAGTAGTCGTGGCAGTAGAAGTTTCGAAATATATTATATTGCGATTATGTATTGGTCCGTGCTAATCTGGAACGTAAAAAGAATGCTATGTAGCTGCCATTTAATAAGGCATGATGCAAGCGGCGACTAAGGTTTTTATTTCCAATGGAATCTATTAATCTATGGGCTAGCAACCTGTATTCCATATTTTATATCAATACCTCGACAGTTGTATTTCCTTTTGGAAGATTTCCTTCTTTAGATTAGGTTACCTATATCATAGTGATATAAACTCCTTCCATTTCATTCGTCGCAACTTTGATTCTCTAATGAAACTCTGAACACTTTCAGGTGGCAGAAAGAATGCGCAAAGAAGATGAGAAGGAACAAAAGACAATAATGGCGGCGATAGAACGAAAGAAGAACTACGCAGAGGGACTCAAAGAACAAATAAGAATTAACGAGATTAAGAGGAAGAATGAAAAAGCAATGGAAGATGCTCACATTAATGCCGCTGCTGACTGTGATAAATTGTGGTGAGTTGTGCCGTTTTAATTGTTACCATAAGTAAGGTGTTTACAAATAACCTGAAAGAAGTATTAAAGGAAAGCAGAATACAGTAATAAGTTAAGAAAAATAATGTTCTGAGTAATGTTGCGGATCAATGTTAATGTTCTGAATAATGTTTTTTTTGTACCAATTTGCATTAAGATCTAAGATCTGTATCTATTTTACAGCGAATTTGATGTTTAATGTGATACTTGGTTATCAGAATATACACATATTGGGGTGGATACAAGCTCGGAGACACGATAATATCTCCTAGTAATTTTTAGCATCAATATTGGTATTGTGATCTCATATGGAAAATTGATAACAGGTTGCTAGCCCATCGGCAGATTCTGTTGATCTCTCTTCCCGTAGTTAACTCCAACGACATGCCGGAAAGAACGGCAGCTAATTAGCTTTTATCAGAATAGTAATAGTTAATACGGACACTATAAACTAGCCAGGCCCTCTCACTATGTTCACTTAGGTATATATATTTACCGGTGTTTTATACCTTATACACTTAATATTTTCTTATTTCAGGCGGGAAGAAATAGAACTAGAACGCCAACAGTTACTAAAGAAGCACGGCCCTCATCTCATTGGTTATTTGCAAGCTGGAGTCATTCGGCCCTCAGACATACCTATATTAAGAGAAGGAGCGAATGAAGATCCCGAACTAGCTAAGATGGATATAGAGTCCCTAGTTAAAACAGACCAGAAATTGGTTGTAAGGACAAAATGTGATGAGCAATGTCGCAATCTTAGGATGTTGTA
Source organism: Leucoptera coffeella (assembly GCA_030578115.1). Taxonomy (NCBI): domain Eukaryota; kingdom Metazoa; phylum Arthropoda; class Insecta; order Lepidoptera; family Lyonetiidae; genus Leucoptera; species Leucoptera coffeella. The sequence continues at coordinate 255,879 of JAMBLF010000420.1, forward strand.
ATTCTTGAAGATGGGAATTGTGTGGTCTAGGGTTTTTTAGTTTTAATTTATTTGGTTTTATGGGAATGGTTGCTTTAAATTGTTGTTATGTATGTTATATAAAATTAATAGTTAAAACATGATATGGTGCGAAAATTTTTGTACATTGGTACTATGATTTATTTTGGTATGAAACAATTTAATGTGATACTAGATTAATTCTTTGTAAATTACGAAGTAAGTAATCATCAGTTAAACATGAAAAAGGTCTCATTATATTATTAGCTATATAACATACGTTTCACGATTTGGTATACATACTCTCTCTTTTATTGTAGCGTGGTAGTCAGACGCTTGAGTGCCCATCTCCGAATTTACAGAAGATCGTTTTAAACTTCTTGGATGTAGAATAGTTTGGAATAACGATTTAGCATCTATCTATAGATCCTCCTTCATTCATTTACAGGTTTAACTTGCAGCATTTGTATTCAGTTTTTACTTAATAAATTATGTTAAACTTTCTAAGGCATGTAAAATATTGCAACATATTATTATGATAACTATAATGCATGCATGTTAAGGTTTGAAATATAGATTAGTAAAAGATGACATATCGAATGCGCAAATAAACCGACAATTTAACAGGCCTTTATATCAGATAATTACCGATACATTTTTTTTATTAAGTCTTTTCTTTACTTTACTACAAAGATATAGATCTTATATAATACATTGTGTAGATACATAATACGCTTGTAAATGGCGACATAGCTTACCACCTGTCACATTGAGTACTGACTATCTGGTCAACACGTGGGTTCGAGGTGTCCATAGAATTACTACCTTCGCAATTGCGGACACGGAAACCTAAACCTTTGACTAAAGGGTTAATGGTCGTGAACGCGTTTGTCTTTTTTGATTGTTTTGTGTAGATACAACGTATGTTTAAATATTTTTATAATTTTAATCTTGATTACTTATACTTGTTAAATTGCAACAGCTGTATTGACCTCTGGATACGCATTAATGCATAAGTTCAGTTATAATGCGTTTTTGCTATCTGGTACGAGTAAGTTTCTCTATCTAATAAAATTGGGCAATGAGTGGTCAAGACAATTTAAATTTCCATGGTGGTCTATCAAGCCATTGATTTCTCCATGAAATTAATGGTCTTAATACTTATGCCATATGCAATTAATATGTATTTGAGGAATTGTCGGGTCATGATATTACATTAAGTAATTATACATATTTACTTGGATAGCGTCTACATGTTTTGCCTGTATCAAGTTAAATATGACTGAAATAACTAATTTAGTAATTGTTAAAAGATATTAATTTTTATACCTAATGAATAATTACTATGACTTGATTGTATAATTTTAAAAAATACTAAAGACTGATATTAATTTTACTACCAATAAATTTTATTATACTTGACATAGCTTTTTATTTTTATTATCAACGTCTTACGTAGGTACATGAATTCACATCTTCTATACCTTTTTGTTGATCATTTAATCTAAAAACAATGTATGAAAATAAAATCCATAATATTCATTATTATTAGTACGCGTTTATACAGGTGAAAATAATGAAAAAGGCCGAAAATAACCTTTAAAATATACACGAACCAATATAATAAAGATAAAGGGATGAGCGAGTCACCCAAATAACAAACAAAAAGTATTTAAACAGTATAATTAAACAAATACTTGTATGCATATTATAATTGGTTATGTAGGGTGACCAAGGTTTGACAAGATTTGTGAACATTTAGATTTTGAAATTGTCTTCCACTTGGATCCCTTTTACTGACTACTTAATATTTTATAACATACCATACATATCCACTACAATATCCCTTGTAGGGAAGTTAGGGGTTATCGTATGCTTAAACGAATCCGTGACGTTAAACAATTAATTCAAACCTGCTTCAAGAAAATATAATGAGAAATTGTTTTATTAGGAAACATTATTTCTATGGTCAAGAATTTATTACTTATTTCTTTGCATACATACTCTTCACAACCATTGTCAGGGTTAATCAGAGATTCTTATTCCATCTACGCCTTTGGGGGAGGTACGAGTTCATATTATAATTTCTTTTACTGCCACATAAAATCTTACTTTTCACCCAATTGAACAGTTAATTTTCCATATTATCACCTTAAAAGTCTTCAAAGAAAGAATAATTCATGAAACATGGCAATATGTCCGGTAAATTCTTTGCATGGTGTACCCTGTACATTTTTTTCCAACGTCGGCATTTTCCCGCTATAAAGAAATAAAATTGCCCAGTCAGCGAGCCGCGTTCCGACCTACAATGTTCATTTCATTCAGCCTATTAAAGGTTGATTTCTATCTTAAAGCAATAATGGGGTTCGTTATGTAGAGCAAAACAATTTGTGGTGACTTTTATGATTTTAATGCTCGTAAACGCTGTGTTGAAGCATGAAATGTATCTTATCGGTTGGGAATACTTAGAATAAACTGGCTGCGTTTGTTATTTAATAAGGTTTGTTTTATGTTCAGCAACTGTACATTTATTCTAAGGTATTTAACAGTTCCAGTAGGAATTTAAGATATGCACAAATTTTTATTAATTTTTTAGACAAGACCCGACTGTGTTTTGTTTAAAACCACTTTAAACCGGTACCCATAATACAATTGAGCCGTAATATCGATTTTTATTGTATTTATTTTTATTTAGTACACTAGTAAATTACAGTTATTTGTATTTAATAAATGTTCAAGTTGAGATTTTTTGTATCATTTGAACCTTTTCAATTATATTATGTAGACACCTAACAAAGAAAACAGTAACAATGACTAAGGTACTGATGTATTTCATAAACCTCTGTAAATTCACCACGTTAAAGAGCTGGGGCCATTAACGCTTATCAGTTGCAAACGGAAAACTTTACATCATACAAAATAGGGGAAATGGCCCATCTCACTTGACGGGAATGGGACATTGCTTTCCATTCACATTTTAGACCTTATTACCTTTTTAGATTCAAACAACTTTTGTATCTAACATTAAAGAGATAAGGTTCTTTTTTGTGTGTGAAAACCAATTGAATAAGGTGCACGTTTTATCAAGTTTCGGATGGCCACCGCAGTTTCCGGTGTCACTGAATGCGCAGCCATCTTGTTACCGGAAGTAGTAAAGCCTTCCGCCGTCTGTCGCTCTTGAAATGTGTCGCTGTTTCGCAACTCTGTTAGCGCTTTTTTATTTTTATTACACGCCCTTTAAAAGGGTAACATTGGTATTGCCTTATCGTAGATTCAGACGGAGTAGTAAAAGAATAGGGCTGCTTTGATAGCAATGTCTTACAATTTCGGGTCTCAAATAGGATTGTGTTGCATTTTGTTTGTATATTTCTTTTATATAAAAGCTCATATTTGGTTATTTAAGTAGCTGTTAGTGAGGAGTGTAGGACACGTAAGATATTTTTGTTGTAAGTGGGCTGTTTAATTCTGTTCACGTTAGGATAATTGGATTAAATGTTTAGGTGTGATTAGTAGGTAAAGGAAAGTAGCTCATATCTATACATCAATACAGACAGGGCTAATAAATAATCAAATTTTGTTTCTTTATGACATACATTGCATATTTTAAAAATAATCCTACACACCTATTTGGCCCTGTCATTACAAAATCAATAAAATTTTATACATAGCTAACGCGTAATACAAAAACATAGAAAGCGCATTACCCTAACATGTTTATGTATATCAATGATTCCCAAGACAAGCGAGAAAAACAACGTAAAGAAGACAAGGAGAAAAATTGAAGGCAATGTAAACATGATCCGATCTCTAATGGAAAGTGTCGAAACGTCCCGCAAAGGTGTTATCTTCATGAAAATTTGATACAGCCGACGTCTGGGGATGATTTGACAAAGAAAAAAGCTATAAAACTCCTTAAGCTTGCGGGGAGGAGGTTCAGTATGTATATTTGAATTTACTTGGGATTTTTAGGCAAAATTTGTTAATCTTGATGTAGAGTTTATGGATATACAAATGTCGAATGTAACCAATGAATGCATTTTTACATGATCGATTACTTTGAAGTGGTTAATAGCATTACAATGTTATTGGTGAGGAAAAATATACATATGTAGTAGTTAGTTTACCGACTTCACCTAATATGTCAAGAAAAAATTCAAGTATAAGTTGTTCATGTCAAAGAGTTGAAGAGTACAGAATATTCAACTCGGATATTAGCATTGAAGAGCTATTCGTTTGACTTCTAATACCTTAGTAATATCAATATCGAGCTCGAATAAATTTCACGTGAGCACCCTGAAAGTCTGTGATGAAATAGGTTTTCGATTAGATCTCTTTTGACGTACGACGAGGAGTATTAACAGCTTGTAAAGCAGATATACCTTAACGTTATAAGCATAAACTAATATGATGACTTTTACATGGATAATCAGAAATACACATAACTCCATATAAGAAACTGCCAATTAAAATATTTACAAGCTTTACTAGCTTTATTTTCAAGTATATTTCATATCATATCGCCTAATTCAAGTATATTTCATTCGACCTTTATTCGCCTTCTACAACATATCATAAAGAAAGGCTGCTACTTTGCCTTATTACCAATATCCTAGATGGTATAATAAGGCAAAGTCGCAACGGCAATATAGGACGGCATAGATAATTATCTGAATTTATTCTAGGACTTACTAGTGTGCCTAATATTAATGTTTATAATATATAATATTTATAGTATAATCTCACCTTTCTTATTTGTTGTTCTCGTTTTATGAAACATATCCTCAGGGACAAAAGCTAAGCTGACTACGATAAATTTGTAGTGTATGCATTATTCATCTTGCTAAGAAACTGTATATACATAACACGTTCATATAGATGACTATTAGACTGTGGTTTATTATCCTTTAATTAGCAATCAATGTACTCGTAATGCATGAAAGCTTGAGCTAAAATCAAGTATGACAATCTGACTTCGTGAACTATCCGCAATGGATTAACATAAAAAAATAATTTTAGTTTCCTATAGTATATCTATTTTTACTTTATAGTTTTAAGAGAATCGCGATTTATACTCATGATTAATAATTAACGGGACTTATCGCGTAAGTTTATATATAATAAAATTACCTTTATTAACCCGACGTTTCGAAGGGTAAACGAAACGTCGGGTTAATAAAGGTAATCTTATTATATATAAACTTACGCGATAAGTCCCGTTAATTATTAATCATAGTTTTACTTTGTCTAGTACCAAGCTACTCATTTAGTACTGCCCTTGTGATCCTCCCTTCCCTACGCTTTTTAACCCCTATAAACATAAAAATGTCCACGAGAACTAAATTATTGAACCTGTGTGTGTAATTGCATTGAAATATTGCTACTACAAATTTTGGGCAATCACAGCGAAGGTTATTTACAACATAATTGACTTAAATTTAGATTGACTATCTGGTGTTGTAATGAAAATTATAAATAATAGAAGTAGAACCTGAAGAGATGTGGTGTACAGAGATATTTGCAGTGGTCGCAATCATCATAAGGTTACGATGAACAGAAAAACGAAACTAGACTCATAAGTAGACATCAGATTTACTGACATTAATGATCATGTGCTAAATACGTTATGAAATATCATACATCACCAAAGGTTACTAATATCAGAAAGCTATGAAGGAGTTAGAGAATAATAGAAAATGCTTTAATATACTTTTATTTTAGAAGTTCAGCTTAAAGCTCCAATAAATTTTCTCCAGCACTTCAATTAACGCTTAAGTGAACGCTGAACAAGTCGAAAACATCCCCAAATCATAAAAACATCCTCCAATATTCCGCTGACAGCCAACTAACGCCCATTTGGGTACCAGGCACGCATAATTCAAAGGAGACGACATTTTTACGATCCCTTAATCAAGAAATATACGATTGTAGTGCACGATTAAGACTGGACGATTTAAGCCGCGGCCCCCGGCTAATGCAGTTGTTAAAGTGATGCATGGCTCTTTGTGCTCGCTTCCTGGTGCTTTACATCTCTGTAATGTTCTTTTCATTCAATTTCTTCAAGATCTTGCGAATCTGTAAACGTGATGTTAGAGTTCAATGTTTCAAAAACAAATGAAAGATATTGGTGAAATTCATTGATGTTTCTTTGTTGGAAATATTTAGCTTGTATATTTACTTTTTTACTCATCAAAAGCATTAAGTAGCTTGCTTAAATGATTATCGAGTTTACTTCTCAACAATACGAATCTTATGGCATATATGTACTAGTATAAATATATTGGGATGTAATAGTAAAAATAAATCGCCTACACATCAACCAAACCTTGATAATATGTAAGATAACAATAGATTACCCATTGTTTTAGATATATCTAATGAAAGATTATCAGAATAACCCTTCTGTCCATATTTAACCTTCATGCACTAAAATATTAACTAAAGCCGGCGAACTACATAACTTTAAGCGTAAGTCAGAGACGAGAAAAGGAAATTTATTGGCCAAATAAACGGGCACTGAAATATACCTCCTTGGTGTCCACATTTATTTTTTCTCTCCGAGAAGGGGAAAGGTCGTAAATTTAACCGACACCAGGCGGACAACGAGGTCGCAACCGTGTAGATAGAGTGCACTGCAGTTAACAAGTTAGTATTCGATGCGGTGCTTTATTTAAAAGCATTCATGTCGAATGTACACAGCTTTTATAATGCTAGACTAGTCTATTAGTTTAATTGGCGGCGCTCACATATATGATAAGTGATGTTAATGCGCCTTAAAAAAGTTAAAAAAAAAGGCAAACAAAGTATTGATCATCGAGTTACACTACTATCGAATACCCACGGTCGATACCAATGAGTCGAACTTAATTGCAAAAGGAACATATTCTGTACAAAATCTAATTGGTCTAATTAATTTATTTTCTATTCCCCAAAATATGTTTATCGTCTTAAATGTACATATCTTAAATAGTAATAATTCATATTGCTTTTGCTCTTAATCTGTAATCCAAGTCCTGAACCTGAACTGACTAATGATTGATTTACACTATCGTTGAACATATTTAAAACTTAAGTCATTTTAGCGTTCTTCTAAACTTCGACTCCACTATATGTTTTTAGTTTTATGCTCTATATTCGTACATTAACAGCAAGCACCCCTGCAAGTAACGAGCGGCGCGGGAGACAGTGTCAGCGTTGAATCAGAGGCTGACAAATTCATTCTCTTGCGACGTGACGGACGCTTTGGAGGGGAGGGAATTTTCTCATTCATGGTCACATTTTCACTGTTAGAACGACTACGAACGGATAAATTCCAAAAGGCCATATGTTGCTTTTAAATACAGTGTGACATGTGACCTTTTAGAAATTACCGATTCAACTATGTGATGAATTATTAGTATGCGGTGGTGGTTAATTATTTGTAATTGCTTTATGATTAAAGAAGAGAATCTAAGGATAGATTAAGCCTCTGTTTGGTACTATGTTGATATAAAATCAATTATAGTATGGTAGGCATGAAGTCGCCTACGTGTACATAAATGTCGTATTATATAATGAAATAGTCACCGTCCCAGTTTTTAAGTTTTTTTAGTTGAAAGCTTAAAGATAATTAAGTAGCTTAACTAGAAACACTTTTTAAAGTTTCTCAAGTTTTTTAATAATGGACGTGCTTAATTTAATTGAGTTAGGACACTTATTTGAAAGTTAAACACGAAAAAGCTTTCTTAATTAGTTTCAAAAAGAGCTTTTTGTTCCTAAGACTAAAGCTTTTTAATAATATGACTCAATTAGATCTAGGTACTTATGTTTGATTCTCACACTCAGTATTATTGATTTAATATATGTTTATTTTTTATAAAAGAACATTATTTATTAAAAGAACACCATATCTCTGTAGGCTATTTGTTTCCATTACACACACTTCTCGTCCAACCTAAATTTGGACGCCTGACAAATGGCTTCGAGACAAAAGGAGCGGGCGCGAATTATTGTCAACACTAGTCTTGCAGGCGCTCGAAAAAGTTCAAAGAAAAAGCTCGAAGGCATCTGTTAGCCTGTCAGATTTACCGTCGGGAGGACAGAACCGTTTCATCAGCTAATAAAACATTCGAGGGGTTACTTTTCACGCTGAAATATGGGGTTAGGTCAGAGCAAGGCGAGAGGGTGGGGTCGAGCCATGCATCACGGCGAAGGATTACTCCACTTCGACTCAGGCTGTTTAATGCGAGCGACTTGTGCTCTCTGGCTGAATGGAAGGAATTGTTGCATTGTGGATCGGATTAATGGCGATTTGTCTGTAAACGTTGTTAGAGGTTTTCGGTTTTAATTTAATGAAGAGACGCTATAATATTACGTATACAAACAAAGCATTGATTATTATACAAATAAATAATATAATTATAATAGGAACAGATACGCACAACTTATAATAAGTACACATACCTATCATAATCACACGAGTATTCGAAACCTGATGTATGAGTCAGAATCATAATCATGTATCCATTCATTTATTTATGACACAGTAGCTTTCATTAGAAGTCGCTGATATTTTTCACCGCAGTCGTTACTAATTTTATACTGTTTTGTGAATTCTAGATTAAATGTGCAATGAATATTCAAACGCTTTAAAACCGGAGAAAGGCAAGCATTCATCGTAATTAAGATGCCGTTTATTCATAATATGAAAGCTTTAATGCGTTTATTTTCCAGTCTAACTTTAAATATGTAAAACATGGTTAACATTTTGTATATTTGTTATCTTTTGTGGATTTTTTGACGTGCATACCATTGGTTTATATATTTTAAGTAAGATCTATAAGAATTGTTTTTAATAGATAAATATAGGGCATAGTCAAATCGATAATTTCAAGGTAATAAATTATTTTAATAGGCAATTGACGTACGATCAATACAGTCCTTCAAATCCAATATTGTCATAACAATGCTATCGATTTTATAATTAAACACCGAGTTAATGATATTCTAAGTAAATTATAGTTCACAACCGACTGACATAGACTTGTAATTTACTCTATAAAAAGAGAAGAACTTTGTAGAAGAACCTCTTTTAGTCTGAATAATTGAATATGGAACGATATTTAATAAAAAAAGAAAGTAGAGTACCCGCCACATAAGGTGGCAGTTGGAGGCGTCGCCACAGTCGCGTAATCCAGTGTTGCCAGTAAACACGCCAAAACTAGCACTCACTGTGCCATACGGCTCGATACATTATATTGAGGTTTCATTTGTAACGATCTTTGGTTGCAGAGCTATAAACTCAAATAAAACAAATTAATATACCAAAGTCAAAAGTCAAAATATTTTTATTCAAAATCTCTCTTTGAAAGTTATTTTATGATCTAAGTACAAATTAAAAAAACTATATATTGACAAAAGGAATATATATGAGTGAAGTGGAAGGGCGGTTACGTAGGGGCCGGCCTAATAAGACATATATGTAACAGTCAGATAGACGCTAAATTGAAAAAAGCTCTCTTTGAAAGTTATTTTATGATCTAAGTACAAATTAAAAAAACTATATATTGACAAAAGGAATATATATGAGTGAAGTGGAAGGGCGGTTACGTAGGGGCCGGCCTAATAAGACATATATGTAACAGTCAGATAGACGCTATATTGAAAAAAGGTGACGTTAGGAGTACCTATAACCGCCGAGAGTGTATTAGAGAATGTATGAATGTCAATGAAGCGAAAGTGGTCTGTCAGGATCGGGACAAACGGGGATCCGTGATCTCTGCCTACCCCTCTACAGGGAATCAGGCGTGATGTGTATGTATGTATGTAAAAAAACTATTTCAAACATGGCACTGAGCATTGTCTTTACATATTTTTACCGAGGTTAGTTCACCAACCATTTCGGTTGCTCAAGATGCCACGTCATGAAGACCACGACCGCTCTGATAAGAGCGTAACGATTGAGAAGAAGAAGTTTAGCGGAGACCCTTGGAGAAGAACTAACAAGAAACTCCAGAAATCAATTTATTATAATCACCCTTAACAAACATAAAAATTACAAAGAGTGGGCAAAAAACACAACGCTGGTAATACTAAATTTACCTTTCATACAAAATAACACGCAATGGCGGAAACGTCAAATTTAGTTCCAAGTTTGGCTACTGCCACCTTATGTGGCGGGTACTCTATGACGCTATTGTCTGTGTTTCTTTATTTTTATTTAGTTGTGAACTTGGCTTACCTTATGTCTATACTTTATGCATTCCAGTACATCTGATAAGATTTTGTCCTTACTTATGTAAGAAAATTTACTATATTAAAATCATACTGATACTTTATTAAAATATTTACGTCGAATCAAAAATTCAATTAAATATTTTCACAGAATACTTCAATTATACATTCCAAATATTGGCATTGACAGCTAATATTGTTCGTTTATCTAACGAACGATCTCTGTGATAGGATTACAAGCCCTTGTAGGAATTGTGGCTGTGGTTTGGGAAATATTAAGGGGTTGCGAGTGCCCATTGTAATTATTTTTTAAATTGGCAACATGAGTGCCGTAGTAAACATTCTGAATTGTAATTGTTGGACCAGGTTCATAGTGTAACTCCCCTTTAAAAAGGGTCATATAGGACCACGTGCAAAATAAAGGTATTGAACTGAACTTGTTTGCAAATATTTACAAAATATGGTAAAATTTTATGATTTCTTAGCCATTCGTTTTTTAGATACCTTATTTTTCTTATTAATGTAATACTTGAAAGAAATATGCTTTTAATTCATGGCAGTACAATAGAACAACAGACACTCAAATAATAAATACGTAAATTAAAATCTCTGTAGTACTTTTAATTTACGATTAAAACTATAAAGTAAAATAATTTCAATGACAATTACAGCTCTCTAAGAAATTGAAAAACCTTACTTTTGAAATGTCAGAACGGACAAAGAAGTACACGTCATTTCTACAAAGAGTACTATTTCATACACAAGCTCCAAAAAACGAACAATGAATTATTAATAGTGCAAACTTGCACAACATAATAAACATCTCAAGTACCCTATTATGAAGTGACCCTATAGAACTTTTTGACACAAATCCCATTCGAAATCTCGTAACACGAGCAATGACGTGTCAAATAACCAGAATAACACCCTAATCTCTTTCGAAAACGTTTCCTCGAATCGAATAACACGTCGAGCACAATAGCATTGCAATCCTGGATTAGGCATCTCATAGAATAGGGACCCCATTCGTTTGGGATTAATCAAATAAGCTTGACAGTTCATCAATAATGCGGGATCCTTTTGTGCGAATGCAATTCTGCGATCCAGATTCAAATCATGTTGCTGGAGGCTTTTGAAAGAAACGTCGATATTGAGATAGGAATTGATGAAGTGATTGAAAACAATTGTTAACGTACCTAAATATGCTCTTAATTATATTACAAAATTATAATATATTTTATTAAGATTGCTGGTGATAAAATAGCAAAATCGAGAGACAGTTTTTTAAAATGATTTGTTATTGTTTCAAGGTAGAGTACCCGCCACATACGGTGGCAGTAGCCAAACTTGGAACTAAATTTGACGTTTCCGCCATTGCGTGTTATTTTGTATGAAAGGTAAATTTAGTATTACCAGCGTTGTGTTTTTTGCCCACTCTTTGTAATTTTTATGTTTGTTAAGGGTGATTATAATAAATTGATTTCCGGAGTTTCTTGTTAGTTCTTCTCCAAGCTAGGGTCTCCGCTGATCTAACCTCGGTAAAAAATATGTAAAGACAATGCTCAGTGCCATGTTTGAAATAATAGTTTTAAGAGATTCGCGATTTATACTCATGATATAAGATATAAGGGTGTGTATAAGATTGATTGCAGCTGTGGGAAATCCTACGTCGAACAGACTAAACGGTCTATTGCGGACAGAGTGAAGGAACACATAATATATGTAATATATAATAAGAAGGATAAGTCCCGTTAATTATTAATCATGTTTGAAATAGTTTAATAAACATATTTTGACTTTGATATATTAATTTGTTTTATTTGAGTTTATAGCTCTGCAACCAAAGATCGTTACAAATGAAACCTATAATGTTTCGAGCCGTATGGCACAGTGAGTGCTAGTTTTGGCGTGTTTACTGGTAACACTGAATTACGCGACTGTGGCGACGCCTCCAACTGCCACCGTATGTGGCGCGATCTCTATATAAGTCCTTTGTTAATGGTTTATGCCAAATTTATTGAATTGTGACGTGTACTTAGACTCTATACGCCATAAATATGCTGTTTGTACAATGGATAACCAGCAATACTGGAACGTATAACAGCACGACCGTATAATTTATTTTGTCAATACGTTGGCCGTCCCTTGTCATTATCTAATTCCCTTCGCCCACATATAATCAATATGACAAAGGCAATTTATGTTTTTCCACTCCAATTTAAATACAGTATAATAATGTCCCACCGTGTATATTTAGAGGCATTCAACTATTGAAAAAGTGAGAACAAAACTGTGCCGAGCGCTCAAATGGCATGACCAATCTATCAATCATTCCTCGTAACAGTTACGTATTAAGGAACGCAATAATTTCATATTAAAACTGTCGACGTATTGTATTGAAAAGTAATAATTTAGGTCTTTCCGTCGCGATAGGTCCGGTGTACTTATGAAATAAGGTTGAGGTGGCCAACAAGCGGAGCTACAAGCGTAGCGGATTTATCAGAATATTAAAATTTATAATTAGATAATGTCTGAAGTTCTGTCCTGCAATAGGGATAAAATGTAGTACGAGTATGTGCATTCAAACTCTTCTCTCAGACTTGCTTAGAGCTTGTAAGGTAACTATACTAAGAACTTACTAAGGGTATTTTTACACGAGGTTTGTCCTACATAAATGGTTGCATCGATGTTAGTTTTTATGTCAGCTTATATTTACGTTGAGTAATCTTAACCTCTGAGGACTTCAAAAATTAATCATGAATCTTAACTTAGATCATAGTAATTTGTACTGAACATATAATTTCAATACATGATTACACACATGCACAAACCCAACTAGGGTTGTATCTATCCGATATTAGATTAAACAAATCATACAATAGAGTAAGTCGGTCAGAAAAAAGTATTTAAACACAGAGACTGTCCGCATCTGTCTATCCATTGTCAGTGGTCTATTGTCAATGTGACAGTAAATGGTTGACTGACATATGCTATTGTAAAGCGGCAATGCGGTTGCGTAATAAGACACTTGAGTTTGAGGGCGGGTCTATTAGCGTCAATATCATTGTTGTTGTGTTTTCCTGGTCATAGAAATTGGACACAAGCATTACTAATAGTTGAGAGGCTGATTTGTGGCAGAACAGAAATGGCGCTGTCTACCACGAAATGCATTATAGAGATGTATGTTATTATATACATACATGTAGTTACGGACATATAATATGTAGCAGTTTTTATTTTTTGTATGTGGAAATTATTATCTATCATATGTGCTGCTGATCTGGTTTTAAGATTGCACCTAGTTAATTGTGTTTTTAGATTCTGTGGCGCAGTACCTTTACATATACATAAAACTACCATTGTATAAGATATTATAAACTTTTTTGTGTAACATACCTACTACAATTCTATTGGTATAAAACCTATACTATTCCAGTTCTTTATTATCCCAGACCAGTGTTCCAGCGACTTGTTTGACCTATTAAATAAACCAATCCATGCACAAATAAAGCACAAAGTCCGCCATACCATAATAAGTAATTGGAAACCCTTCGCCATTCATCAGGGCGTACTAAACTAAAACTAATCTTGATTTCCACAACACCGCGTAGGTACAATAATTACCTACCATTGATCGGCCCTATATAGTTAACAAAATGGCTTTCTGACATGTAACAAGCCTCAAATAACACGTTGCTGCCTCTAACAGCTATAATGACGGATATTGCGGTGTATTTAGAGCGAAAATGCAGGTTTTTATTATATTCCAGCGTATTTGGTCGGGTTCACTCCAAATGCTAGGGTAGAGTAATAATTTACCAAGTTTTTTGTGACCTCTACGAATTATTGTGCAACAGAGTTGATATAAAACCTAGGGTTGAGTGTGGTCTTGTTAAATTTGTATATCGATAAAGCGAAACAACCACAAAACTTACGTCCTTTAATAGTTATCATTTAAAGCAAGGTTGTAAGTCTTGTAAAGAAGGTCATACCTAGTGATACATCGAATAGTTGGTTTCGTATTATTTGTTAGAAAAATATATTCGAAAGCTCATCTGGCCTACTAACTAATAGTTAGGTTTAAACTGTCATTATCTATATGTTTAATTCCTCTATACAAGATTTACAGCAAGGATGTCCACATCCAGATCATCAATGCCTATTAATCAATTCAACATTCACTGCCAGACCACCCACTTCTACGGAAGTCCATAGTCATTCAAATATGTAGCCCACACACCTTAGTCGTACCTAGGTTAGGACCACCTTGGTTAATGACCAGCAATTAATATTTAGGACATGTACACATAGCCTTACCTGAATTGCTGTACACAAAACTCGCATCGAATACATAATATATCCGAGTTCGCAAAAGTACGAGAAACGAATGAATACAATCGATTTAAAATGCTAATGTGCCTGGACAATCGATTTTATCGCCGATTATTCGGAATCGGTACACGATAAACAATGAATGGGAGCTGATATTTAACTTGAGGATTGTTGCGAGATACGCGATTTATTTTAAGTGCCTTTGCCAACATTAACAGCTTATATTTGAGCGGACGTTTTCAATTGGCCGGTTAAATTTAAAGTTGATTGTAATTATTTTATAAAAGAAGATATACCTACACAACACATATATTTATCAAGCAATATTTTGAGGAACAAGTGACTCAAAGTACAAAGTTTAGTGAATTATGAGATACAGAAAGTAACATTTAATATCATATGAAGCAGAAAATAATGATTTAGAATCTTAACATACATATGAGGTATCAGATGCATTCATATCCCAACACACTTCTGATAGCATTACTACATCTACAATCCTATAATAGAAATTTTCTATTGTTCAAGTACATGTACTTCAAGTTTCTAATAAACAACCTCCTTACTCATACATCCTTCAGTGCAGGCCGTAAATTCTCACTGCAACTACCACCTACATCAAGTGTCTGCGATTACTCGAAGTATCATCATCATAATCTTTATGTGCATCGTTGTTATCTAGTTATACGGCCCACTTACTTGCAGATATCTATTTAGGTATGCTATAATGGTACCTGGGGGCTTAATGCATTATTTTCAAGTTGGCATGTTACATTCTATCCTGGTCTAGTCAATATTTCAGTTAAGTTTATGAGTTAACATTTAAACCTTTCTTATATGAGTTAAAACATGCCCTTTTGAAGTAACTAGCTACTAATAAACCAGCCCTAAGATAAGCATTAGTTAGGTCTATTGATATTGGTTAGTTCTCAAATATTTTGAGGTTAACCTGTCAAGCCAAGACTGTCTTATAACTTAAACGCGCTTTTGTCCATTGTACAAAAAGTCTATATATTTGCAGAGCTTACGTTGAACGTTTTGTATTATCAGTTCCTTACACACTCCACTGCAACATTGCTTCTTTTAAGGCGGGTTCCAACCGATACTTAACCTTTTCGTAATCTTCCGATAATAAAGCAACAAATTTTCGCTCGTGACCATCGGGGGTCCCACCGTATAATCTAAAACCCCCAACTGGTGATTTCATAAAAGCAGCTCGGAGACTTAAACACTATAATATCGTTATGATGAGCGATTGTTGAGGCTTTATGGCTCTTTTTCTTATTGGGAAACCGTTTACCTCGTTGAGCGATCCCACTTGAGATATTGCTAAGAAAATTGTCTAATCTAAGTGTTGGCTGTAATATATACTTCCTATATTGAGAGAAGTCCCTGAAAACGAGCTTGGTGGTCATATCGAGAAATGTTATGTATGTTACAACCAAGTACTCGTTACACGATCTATAATATTATAATTCGACTTGTAGACATATAAACTATAGTCCGTAGTCTGTACGTAAATAAATCAGACATAATACATCAGACAAAAAGCAAAAAAATATCCATTAAAGTTCAAAAGTCACTGCATTTAAACACTAAGTATTTCTTTACTCTGGGCACAGATACAAGAATAAAATGCTCTGGGTTACTGCCTACCCCTCTGAAAGAGTGGTGACTACGTATGCATAAGGCAATAAATCAGTGTTATCGGCAAGCCATAAAAACTGAGAAGTGTGGTAATAATGAAGTCGGAACACATATCGTGACCCCATTCGTCAACTTTTATCAGACGAATAATTGATTTATAATCCATTGCGTCGGTCGCTTATCGTTGGAAATTGCTTGGGAGCTTAGCATGTAGGAATAAGTCTTACATAGGGCTTTTATTGACAAAAATTGTTTCATGCCTATGTAGGATCTAAAAGCAAAGCTAAGGTACTTGGTTATTTTTAATTTCGGAAGAGGTGTTTTTAACTATGGGAATAGATTAGCTATTCTTAAATATCCTCATAACTCATTTTTTAAGTCACCGAAACCCCAAAATTTATGCTAAAAATACGATACTAGGATGAGTGTTTCTCAAAATATTAGAATTATGTCATACATAACGTCTGACTTTTTATGTACATAAGAAAAAGGAGTTTACTCCATAGTATCACTTGAACTTGAATAGAAATTAACAGAGTCCATGTCGTAAAACAGACTAATGGTAATGAAGGTGTATGTATCAATTGCTTAGTAATCTATGTCTCTAATTTTGTAAGAAGAACTTAAGACTCACATTAGAATAGATACGACAAGTTCAATTAAAGAAACCAATAATAAATATGTATTATAAAAAACCAATATAACGTCATATAAAAAACTCGCTCTTGGATATTGCATGAAAAATTGCGTGGTGGCAACGTCAATGTTAATGCATTTTTTAATGCTCAAGTAATATGCAATCAGTCCTGACGTCCACTTGAGTGGTTGGACTCAAAGTGGCTCAAATTATAGGGTAGGGCCCATACGTCATTACAATACTTACGAGCATAACAAGGCGCGGCTCGCTTGTGGGGCTAGCCCGTATACGGTTTCTTACTTTGGTCAATGTTTTTGTCGAAGAGATTTCGTAAATATTGGGTACACTACTTAACAAGCAAGAAAATTTACTAATAGATCATGGTTTAAATTATGCTCCCGTATTTAAAGGGTATTATTTTTATTGGTTAGTTATTGCTATTCATTTTTTAAGGCTAATCCAAACAAGTTTTCTAATTCTAATTAGTAATCTGTGTAAACTGAAATTGCAGCTACATATATGCTCCATTAAAATTTATAATATATTCTAGTATTATCTATGATACAATATATAAATCGAGCCCTATAAATTTTAAATACAAAGCAAAAAAAAGTAGTCTATCCCTTCAAATAACATAGTTTACCCCATAATCTCACCTTTCGGTACAAAGAGGGCCATCATACTCAGCACTAGCCGGCCTATAGTTTGCAGGTATATTAATAATCCGCCGTCAATTTGCAGTAATAGGCCTGGACGTGATGAAGGGAGTCTAATCACAGGCACATGACCATATTTATTGAACCCTAGGGCCGCGGTTTAACGAGATATTTCACAACGATTTGTGGGGTAATTTAAAGCTCTGCGCAAATTGGTCAACTTTCCAATGAGAACGGGAACTGTAATGGACTGTGATTTATGGATGTATGGACATCTGAATATCTTGTAATGATAGACATTGGTAACGATCGGGAAAGGTATATGGTGAATATTGTTTTTGTTTTCTTGGATAAGCAAAAAAAAATTTTATATTTTATCCTTAATATATTATGTTAATACAAGTAGATGTGAATTTAAAGATAAACATAGCTATCGTAGTATAGATAATAAGTTTTGTACCACGATGTAACGTTGGTAATCGTAGTAGTAATCTGTGTAAACAATGTTAATGTGTAAAAAAAAGTCATTATACACAATACAAATATATATTTCCAATTATGCTAATCGAAAAAAAGTCTGCAACGCAAATTAAAAATGTCTTGAAGTTGAATCACCCCACTTTTCTCCAGTGTTCAATCCATCACCTCAAAGAAGCTTTAATTTGAGCTATTTAATAAGAAAAATCCCCAAAGCCTTAAGTGCAAATGACAGGTCTTTGACGCGGGAAGTATGGACCAAATATGGCACCTTTTCCCTTTTCTTTCATAATTTAAAAGCGGGCCTGGCGACAGCCTGTAAATTTTTCAAAAGGAGTTTTTAATCAGTCGTCAAGCGATTTACAAATTAAACAGCGGCTGTGTTATGAAGAAATATGGCTGGGAGAGCTTAGCGCGTTTCCGTTGGGCTCTTTCCTATGATGTCTTTATTTAAAATAAAAAAAATATATATCTTTCTTAACATGGTTTTTTTTTATATACTTAGTGTCAAACTAGTAGTGATCACTTATTGATACATATGATTACCAACGAGTAAATAATCTAGAAATTAATTTCTTCGGTATCTTACCAGAGACTAGCCAATCAATCAGCTTCTTTTACCCTTCCCTACATCCTTGAAAGACAACCATTACATAACTATTCAATGAGAGCCGAACACTTATCGAACAAAGAGGCATACCTCGAAGCGAAACCTGTTGCAATTTCGTTTCGTTTCACGTCCTTAAGAGGCCCAATGACCAATGGTTGTGACAAATTGCCTCCGTTGTATTTGCCGCCATGACCGGGGGCAACGGGAACGCGCGTTCAGCCAAGAAATATGAGTCGGCGTCTCCGCAAAAAGCTCGCAAATTTCGTCATCAATTATCATTATTAAGGAGAGGCGCGGAGCGTTGAGCGCGTAATTGAGTTTTATAAATGACAGTCTGCCGGAGACGTGCACGTCGTAAATACTGGCTGGAGAGGCTCGAGTGTGAAATGCATTCGCCGACGCGCTATGTCGACGCTTTGACGCCTCGACGCGCGATTTGTTGACGCTGATATGCAGTACTTAGGTTGCGGATAAAAGGTTTTGGCTTAATGTTGCTAACGACGTGTGGGAGATAAAAACAAAGGTCGGGGAAAGCAATGCTTGAAACAGCTAAATATGGTTAAACGGTTGAAATACAAGTATTTTATACATTAGAACGCGTGTATTTCATCGAAAATAAATTTCACTCTTTATTATTGTTTAAATACCAATGTTCATATAGAGTCGTAACATACCTGATTCAGAATCATTGCAACAAGACAAAGATAAATACCAACTCACATTGGAAGTGACAAAATAAATCAAAATCTCGCAATTTAGTTGCTTAAACGCTAGACCATTGACAGGTTAATTTAACAGGCCCTGCGATATCTGTTGAATTCGCAGCATTAATAACGACTAGCAGCATTAATAACAACTAGGCGCATTAATAACAACTAGCGAAGTCACGAGGTGAGTGGAAAGTCGTAAATTGCATCGCACTGCCATCACTGTCTCAGATAAGGGTCCGTGAAGATATAATTGCATAAGATGGTTCAATATACACGGTGCAAACACAATTACTATTGAGGAAAACTGCTACTTATGATAGGTCTTTAACATGGATAAATTGCAGTAATAAAAACACAAAAATGTTATAGTCTATTGTAATTATGTTTATGCTT
This sequence comes from Leucoptera coffeella, assembly GCA_030578115.1. Classification (NCBI taxonomy): domain Eukaryota; kingdom Metazoa; phylum Arthropoda; class Insecta; order Lepidoptera; family Lyonetiidae; genus Leucoptera; species Leucoptera coffeella. The sequence goes on from JAMBLF010000420.1 coordinate 275,547, forward strand.
TAAAATTACGAAATATTGTTGGAATAAGATGGCACGAATTAAACGAAATGTTCACTTTAACTAAATTTCTACTTGAAAACCTTATCAATGAATAAAATTGTTAATTCCTGAGGTACTGTCATACAAATTAATGTATATGGAGTCACCTAAACGTTCAATGTCAAACTGTTCCAGGGTTCAAATTAATACACAATAAACGCCCTCTGACGAAACGAACGCAAACAAACCATAGTGCATTAAAACGCAATAAATATCAGTCAAAATTCATGTCACCTAATTCTACCAAATTGGTCTGCTGAGTTACAACTTCCCTGGGAGTCATATGTCTATAAATCATTCAATTCAACTCAGTTTGGCCCAACACTAAAATTTATAAATTATTTCCTCGTGTATTGTGTCAGGTATATAGGGAATTTTATAGTTGAAATATATTTATTGCGTCGTCGCATTCATAGAGATTAGAGATCATCTGTAGAATAATGTTCTTTGTTATTATTAGATGATACGAGATAACTTTGTCAACGTTTGATTTATGTGGAAATATTAATAGGTTGATTCATAACTACATTTTGGGTATTCGTACAAATCATATTACCTATGATAAGCAAAGCTTTATAGAAAACTTGAATAACAATAACTACAAAACACATCTTGGGCATCTTTCAAGACATTGTTTAATTAGTTACAACTCCTTAATATACTAACGGTATTGCGTATTTACATGGGTGTATGGATTTTATACCCAGCTATAACTCGATGTATTAATAAACAAATAAAAATAGTGTGACGTAACAGTTGATATTATAAAGTCCTTTCCAAAAGGATCAGTTATCTTACAGAATGATAAATCCATACGCAGATGACGTAAAAATTTAAATATACTTCATTAATTCCGTCCACAAACCAACAAAGCGTTGTTCGTAAGTACGAAAGAGCATAAAACAAAGCGACCTCCCACGGCTATGCATCATACGAGGCTTAACTCCTTTAAAGTTGCCACAGAACCATATTTCAGGTTAAATGCTGCGATTTTTGTCGTTGAATTTGTAACTGGTAAAAAGTAAAAAGAACGACCTCACTGGATTTATTGCTGCTTAACTTTTTCTACACTTTATTTATATTTTATTAAAATTACGAGTAGTTGCTTTCAGCGTCTTGCTTGCAAACTGTGTAATTACCTCTAGATTCCAAGTTTATAATAATCTATTGATGAAACATTGATGCAAGTTTTAGGGGTTTCGCAGTAAGTGATTCGTTGTTTCATATTTAAACATGGATTTAGTATTTAGCATCAAAATCCTTTTGTTTAAACTTAGCTCACGTGCTTTTATCATCTTGGGATGTACTTTGGATAAATAATATTTTCTCATCTAATTGTCAATATGTTAAGACATCTGACATTCAGATAGACACCAAATTGAAAAAGGGTGACGTTAGAAGTACCTTTAATCACCCAGTGTGTATGAGGAGGTGTATGAGTGTGAATGAAGTGAAAGTGATTTGTCAGGATCGGAACAGATGGGAATACGTGAGCTTTGCCTAACTTTGGAAACAGGCGTGATGTGTATGTGTATATTGGTTACAATGATGGTCAACTACGATATTTAAAAATATAGATAAGTGTAGTGATAAGTAATATATACCTACTCAGGAGCTCAATTAATATACATAATTTATAACGCCGTATATGTAAAAAGTATGCAATCCTTACACGAACAAACTGTTCAACTCGATCCCGACTATAATTAATCATGTTAACACTATCAGTAACGCTTGTTTGAACACAAAGGAAATCAGGCATGAAGGCTAATTGGAAACGGTATAAGCTGATTTCAGTGATGGCCAAACCAGTTATCGATTAACAAAACCAACTGAGGTGAAAACAATTTCGTGAAAAACAAAACAGCAGGACGTTTTACCCCGAATGCTTAATTAAAACGCAAATTGGCAAGTTTGCCCCAACCTGTGCTCCGGTAAGCCCGCAGAGATGGGAATGCCTTCGAAGAGTTTTTATTTAATCTAGGATTACATTAGATGCTTTTATTTTTTTCTTGTATAATATATATTTATAAATAGGAAAATTTTAATTTGGTAAATATGTATGTGTACTAAATATTTCAAATAAATCTGCAATGGTTATACAAATACTTTGACAGACTTAAAATTTGTAAATCAATGTATCAATGTCATTTTTATATATCTATATACAATCTCATATAATAAACTCTCTATGTTTATATTTGTATACTCCAACACTCAATAATTTTACTTCATGCAACACTTCTAAATTCCTACGATTAAACTTTCGATAAAAAATTCAAGACTATCGATAGCACTCAAGTAGAGTTACCCATCCCTAAGCCGTTTTGCATATTAATTATTCTCGAATTAACATAAAATCTCTGGTCCTCGGGGCTGAGTCGGGCGAAAGCTTCTATTTGAATTGCAAAAAAATTAACAAGGGTCCAAAGGTGACTATAATATTGATTGCTGAACCGACGGGGCTTTATAATTGATTCACAGTCAAATGGGATACGAACGTGATCTGGATTATAAAAGCTTTTAATTAGTTATTGGTATGTAATTATTATAAGATATGAATTCAACACATTTTTGGCATTCTGTAGCAGAGAATTTTTATTCATATTAAGATTTGATTTAACTCTAGCATGTTTAAGTAAAAGAAGCATGGTGAGTTCAGATATTTTACTACATATCACAACTCCATTAAAATACAAACATATTAAACAATCTAATCTTTCATTTATATACTACTTATATACTAATACCAATACGATAAGAACGAAATTTCATAATTCCATTATATTAACATACATATTTAAAAACCTATTCTTTCATTTATATACCAGTAGCACTTTAACGTGATAAAATTACCTCTAAACCAGCGGAATAACCGGGCTCAAAAATCCAAGAACGCAATAACATTTGAATGCACCGCGGCATATCTAAACTACGTACAGGCACATTCAACGAATAAATGTCACTCATACAAGCGCGATAAGCTTGACATAAAGCCGCCCACACATCACCGGTTGTCGCCATTAAGCATATAAAGATCTTAACTGGCTGTAAACAGTTGTAAATTATCGTTTTCATCCGTGATAAAATAAATTAGACTCTCTCTTTAGACTTATTTATGTTTAGTGATAAAATGCGTAAGTGCGCCTCTGGTAACCCCGACAACTTTTATTGCGGCTGTCGGTTTATGTTTATCGGAATAGGTACCGTTGCTCAGGCACACAGGGTTTCGGTGACAGGGACTCTATTCTTCACAATTATTACGTGTCACGTTTCGTTTGTGACGAATATAAGAATAATTATAATTTTACATA